>JAYMSH010000144.1:0-13931 GCA_036897905.1 Aragoa cleefii | reverse complement strand
AATTGGACGATCGATAATTATTCTCTATTTACCGTTCATAATAACTCCATTTTCAAATTTACTGTGCTCTGACAACTACTAACTTAATTAGTCCTCCTTGTCTAACGCAAATCCCATAAAAAGGTATCAATTCAGACAAGTTTCTTTTTTTTGTTCAAATTTGTAAGACAGAATTATCTGGCAACCACTTCACTCCAGTACAGCAACACAGCACAACCAACATATTTATTCATTCGTTCCTTCACACAAACCACTCTCTCCTGTTGTTGTTGTTCATTGTGAATTTCTGATTAAGATTAGCATTTAAATTATAGCTGATTAGATTTAATTATTATTTATTCATTTAAATTAATTGTGGATGGGATCGAAGCCGTGGTTGTACCCAGCTCCGACGTATCGAAGTTTAGAGAGCTTTTGGGACACCGATGACGATGCCCCTGGCCCACGCTGTGGTCACACACTCACCGCCGTCGCCGCCACCAAATCAGGCAGCCCCAGGCTCATCCTCTTCGGCGGCGCCACCGCCATTGAGGGCGGCAACGGCGCTGGCATCAGTAATTTCCTCTTTTACAATTTTCTATTTTTTTGTTTAATTCATTTAGGAGAGCTGAGATGCTGGAATCTAGAATCTTAGAGTACAAAGGACATGAATAAAATAGAATACTGTTTTTACTTTGTTTAGTGTACAGTTATTTGATTGATTGCTTCAATTTTTTAATTTTTCTAGGGTTAGCTGGAGTAACGAATTCTGTTCATTCGTATGATGTACTCACTAGGAAATGGACAAGGTTTGTCTACTATTATATCATGTTTTTTCCTTTGAAATTGTCTATTTTTATTGAGAGAGAAAATGCTGATGAGTTTTGTTTGTACTTGATTGAATGATTTGATTAGATTACGGCCAGAGGGTGAGCCGCCGTCGCCTAGGGCAGCGCACGCTGCAGCAGCTGTCGGAACTATGGTTGTGTTTCAGGTGAATGGAGTAGTAGTGTCTAAAGCAATTAGATATGAAATTCTCAGGTTTTGATTTGTGATGATGAATTGGTTTTCTATGTATTGTCAGGGTGGGATAGGGCCTGCGGGGCATTCAACGGATGACTTGTACGTGCTTGACTTGACGAATGACAAGTACAAGTGGCACCGGTTAGCTTCTAGAAATTGCTCTCTTGTGTTTGTTTTTTTTTTTTTCGGATTTCTTATACTTTGGTTGTTTTTACTTTTTGGAGGTTAGAGTTGTAGTTCAAGGGCAAGGTCCGGGTCCGAGATATGGTCATGTCATGGACTTGGTCTCGCAGCGTTACCTTGTTACCGTTAGTGGAAATGACGGTGAGACCGAGCTCTTAACAGTCTGTACATCACTTCATTTATGATGTCTTGGATATATTATTCTACTGTTACGCGGAATACTATTTTTGTAAATGAAGATTACTAATTAGAAATTTGGGGGATAATTGGAGATTGTTGCGTGCTAATGCAGTTCTTGGGTCGTTTTGGCGGTTATTAAATTTAAAAAAACATATTCTGTTAATCTAAAGAATTTTCCCACGAATGCCGGAGACTTCAAATCTTGGTTCCATTTATCACGCGTGTCCTTGTGTCATTTTTTGCTTAATTATGGGAACTCGTTTTTGGGATCAGCTCATGTACTTCACATCGTATTGCAAATATTGATTTCCGGTCAAAGTCTACTTGTGAATATAACACTTTTTAGGAGTCTATACAATGTATTATATTAAATTTGCTTCTGTTGAAGGATTCTCTCTTCATGTGATGAGCATTTATTCACCGTAGAATTTCCTTCATGATTGGTTGATAGTCAGATCTGGTGTAGACGTGTTGAGGTTGTCTGGAATTCAATTTATAATTAACAATGGCCAAACATGTTTTAGAAGCATTTTAGTTGATTGCTGTATCTTTTAGTATATCAGATTTTTGTAATAGAAGTGGATCAAATTATTCTTCTTCCTATATACTGCTTATGACTTGACTAATACTGTTTTAATTTGGAAATTCTTCTTACTAGTGATCAATGTCTTTATATGGACCCTCGTTATCAAAAGCGCAAAGTGAACGCACTTCACAATTTTAATATTCGATCTTTAGAAAGAAGGATATTCCATGCACTTCACAAAAGTTTTGTTGCTTAAAAACAAACATTTTGTTCTAGAAAAGGGAGAGAAAACAGGACAGGCGTAAGAAAAAACAAGATACAAGACTTAGAAGACTAATAATAAGACAAGAAGAATCGGTGAATTTTCCTGACGTTCAATATGTTGAATTAATTAAACTTTTGAATTTGGGATTATTGACTGATTTATGTTGCTTTTCACTGTTTGGATAGTTCAAAGTGCTTTTACGCGACTTTTGCCTTCGAAGAAGTGCATGAGGCGGCGCAAAGTGCACACTTTATTTAAACTCATTGTGCAAAGCAAGTGCCTTTTGTTATGGGCAGTAGCGCAGGCTATGTTTTGCTTTTAATAACTATGGGACTGCTACTGGTTTTTATTAGTTGATACGTCTCACTAGACAACTGTTTTATGCAGGTAAAAGAGTGCTATCAGATTCTTGGATTTTGGATACTGCACAAAAACCGTATATGTGGCAGAGACTTAATCCGGAGGGTGATAAGCCTTCTGCTAGAATGTAAGTTGCATATTATTAGTTGCGAGGTGATAACGATAAACCTTCTGCTATAACATAAGTTACATTTTGTTTCCAGATTGTAATTGCATATATAGCTATTGTTACAAATAGCCAGAACATCCATATGAAAATGTTGTTTTCAACTACAAAATTGAAATATTCCTTTCATTAGGAAAATAAATTTCCCACCAATCCTGTGTGACCTTATGCTTTTTATGCCGAATAAGAGCTTTGTGGGTAACTTTTTGCAACTAATAAAAAACTCCGGGATGGGGTTTCAAAGGTGTTATTAGTTGCATGATGATAACCAGATTTATTGGTCCCTTTCTCTTTCTCGATTTTTATCTCGTAAAACATAATTGGTCTTGGATCATTGGTAATGGTGTTGACTTAAACCTCACATGATCTTTGTTTCAAACTACATGCGATCTGTGAGCTGTGAACAATTTTCTCCTGAAGCATTTTGTTGTTTATCATATGTTCACAATGCATTCAAATTTTTTATGTGGCTTTAGAATTTCGCCCAAGCCTTTCAATCAGTAGAGAAGCCCATTACCTGAAAGTCACAACTCCATCTGCAATGATTTTTCACTTGTTTCATAAATTGTAGATAAGAGAATTTTGGTCTTGCTTGCAGGTATGCAACAGCTAGTGCCCGATCTGATGGAATGTTTCTGCTTTGCGGTGGAAGAGACATTTCAGGCACGGTAAGACATAATTTTATGGTGGATGAGTATTTATTCATAATTTTCATTTTATGATAAAATCATGTGCTACTTGAAGTTAGAAAATGGGAGAGGATTTGTCACATTAAAATGGATTTTATTTTTAAAATTACAATTTTGCGGTGGATGCACCCATACTTCGTTGTGGAAGTTTCTTTGGGTGTGAATGAGATACTTCTGTTTGTGGAAGTTTCTTTGGGGACCATCTTGTTTAGCAACATTGATAATGAAAATGAATTTGATGATACGAAGGTTCCATTATTGTGAGACATCTATAGGAATTCATACCATTGACTCATATTTTGGTTCACTTTTCTTGAGCCACTCTGGTCATTTTCTCTGCTGCTAGTAAAATATTTCTTCGTAATTTGTGCTACCGTTTGGATTTGTTTGAATGGAGACGGGAAGTTTTATGTCGACCTATGCAGCCCTTGGCAGATGCATATGGGCTACTTATGCACCGGAATGGGCAGTGGGAATGGACTCTTGCACCAGGAGTGTCCTCTTCTCCGAGATATCAGCATGCTGCGGTAAGTGATAGAGATTGATCTCAACTGTAGCAGCCATCTTCTTCTGCTTTTGAGTTAATTATAGGATACAATATTACTTGATCTGGTCAACATTTTCTATTCCAAATGAATCTGCATTAGGCGTGTAAATTCGCTTTGGGTGAAAGTGGATGTCTTTCATTGTCTCCAATTTAGTGTAATTGCTCACAATCTAGGTCTGTGTTTGAAAGTTCTTTACTAATATATCCACTTAAAAATACGTGTCAGACTACAACATAGCCTGGGGAAATTCTGTTTCAAGTGATATTGCAAGATTGCCGTAGTCATTCTAATCTTTACACCCTTGGGGAAATTTAACTTTTACAAAGGTTATGCAGGAGTGGTTACAGAATCATATGTGGATGATAACATGTTTATGTGTTTAGTTGACGGTCAATTTCTCTTTGTTTATCTGCTCAATCTTTAATAGTTAATGCTTTCTTTGACAGGTTTTTGTTGGTGCCAGACTGCATGTTACTGGGGGTGCTCTTAGGGGCGGACGAGCGGTTGAAAGTGATGCAGCAGTTGCAGGTATTCCTATTCATTTAACAACTTGAAGTTGCTGAAATGAAAAATATCCTTATGCTTTTATGGTCTCTTTGAAGTACTGGATACTGCCGCTGGAGTTTGGCTTGACAGGAATGGGTTGGTGACTTCTCGAGCAAACAAAGGAAACACCGAAGCTGATCCCTCTTTGGAGTCTATGCGTCGATGTCGTCACGCAGCTGCATCCGTTGGTGTTAGAATCTATATTTATGGTGGTTTAAGAGGAGGTAAAGTGATACTGGCAAAATCCCGTCTCGTAGCATCTTTTCTTTTCCATGAGGATCCTCAATAAAATGAAAACACGTCTTATCTTATCTTTAGATTAAGCTGTTGTTCTGGCTTGTGTAATTAAGGAAAATGATCCAAAAAGTTCATCTGTACAGATACTTTGTTCGATGATTTTCTGGTAGCGGACAATTCCCAGTTCCAATCTGAAATTGTCCCAGGGTCACCATCTGTTAGCCCAAGATCAAACCTGCCCAATTTTTCTCCATTTTCCCCAATTACAAGTCCAGATGGAAGACCAGAGTCACCTTCTTCAAGTGGTCTGAGGTTTGATTCCTGGTCTTGTTTGTAGTCCTCACTGCGGCTTGCGCAATGTATTTGCATTAATTTCTATATGATGGTTGTATAAATCTAGCATGGACCCGAATTCAATGGAGAGACTAGCTGAGGCATCAGCTGCTGAAGCTGAAGCTGCTAATGCTGTCTGGCAAGCAGCACAGGCATCAGTCAACCCCGAAGAAACTTCTTTATCAGATGACAACTCGCAAGTCGCAGAGACCACCTCTGAGGGTAGTGACATGGAGGGTGATGTTAGGCTTCATTCTAGAGCGGTATGCTCTATATTATCTTTCAGGTTCTTGTAAAGTAATATATATTTATGTTGGACTAAGTAAATAATTTTCCAATGATGCAGGTTGTCGTTGCAAAAGAAGCGGTGGGGTACTTGGGGGGGATGGTTAGACAGTTATCCTTGGATCAGTTTGAAAATGAAAGCAGACGAATGATTCCATCACATAATGACCTGTCAAACCCCACCAAAAGATTTACGAGGCAGAGATCTCCTCAAGGCTTGCATAAAAAGGCAAGTTTTGGCTAATACCCAATGTCCTGTGGGGAGTCTATATACTACACTCTGTTCCGCTATAAATGAAATGTTCACCATTCACAGGGCCATTTTTCAAAAATAGAAAAAATGAACAAAAAATTAGGAAAAAGTTATATTATGTCAAGCAAGAATACATTAATGATGTTTTAAGTTAATCGGGGTAAAAAACATCCTTTCCTTTTAATTGGAAATAAATCTTCCGAAAGTTAATATAGCAAAATTTGTCATTTATACCGGGATGGAGGGAGTATCTAATAAAAATGCATGCTGGAATGAACTTCTAAATTTTTAGCCTAGTTCTTATCGGATGTTGGATGTCTTCTATCTATTTCAGATTATATCAACGCTACTTAGGCCACGAAATTGGAAACCTCCTGGCTACAGAAAGTTCTTTCTGGATTCATATGAAATTGGGGAGCTTTGCTATGCTGCTGAGCAGATCTTCATGCAGGAGACGACAGTTCTTCAACTCAAAGCCCCAGTCAAAGTGTTTGGTGATCTTCATGGACAGTTTGGTGATTTGATGCGGCTGTTTGATGAATATGGATTTCCTTCCACCGCAGGAGACATAACGTAAGTTTCAAATTTCAGCTTATGCAATAGTAAACATATATTCATAATTGTGTGCATCTCGACATTAAGATTTCGGCAAATTGCAAGAGCATGATCTTACCACCTGGTGTATACCCCCGCCCCCCAAGCCAAGTGGATATTGTTTTTCTTACCGACTGCTGAATTGAGAACTCTCAAATTTAGAATGGAATTAGTTATGTCACTAAAATCAGATGAGGAGGATTAAGGTTTTGTTATAAGAGTGCTTGATCACTTCTCCCAATGCAGCACAACCCTAATCGTATTGTATTTTCCTTGAGTTTTGGTTCCCCGTTAGTTTAAAACATTTGTTATATTGCATGTCCCATGTTCCCGTCTGATTGAAAGAACAGATTCATGAATAATTGAGCTTGCATTGCCGAAAGGGCGTCCCTGTAAGTTGTATGATGTGTAATTGGCTAATTGCTGATCAAGATGATTTAGCTTCTTTTTGAAGCATCACTAAAGTCCACATACACCAATTGTCATATCTTTTGTGTCTGTGTACTTCCGACTTTTTGCTCTTTTTAGTTCCTTCTCTTTGTCCACTCAGCGGAAGTCATGATACTTGAGCAATGCCGTGGTAGCTAAACTGTGAGTTATGTAGAGCATCAATATTGGCAAGTAAAAAATTATTTGTAACTTAATATATCAGATGGTCGGTGAAGAATGAAGCCCCTCTCCAGGTGGATAGTGGTAAATATATTATTCACTTATTATACTTTTAAGTAAACACGTAAAGAAGACCGACTCGTGTAAGTGACCAAGCATGATCCATTTTATGGTTCGCTTAGATCCCAATTTATGTGGATAAAAGATAGCTGTTGTTCATTAAATGTTTAAGTGTAAAATGGCTTATCAGTTTGAGTCATTGGGGGCGATTTGCTTGAGAGAATGGGTGAAACTATGGAATAATTGCAAGTATGAATTCATTTTGCAGGGCGATCCTTTTAATGGAAGCCTTTAAGCAGTTTACACATGGCTAATCGTGGATGTTTGTTGTGAAGTTGCTCACTAGTTAATTTCTCCCGTTTCAGTTACATTGATTACTTGTTTCTGGGGGACTATGTTGATCGTGGACAGCACAGCTTGGAAACCATCACTCTACTTCTTGCTCTTAAGGTAAGCTTCTCTGCTGATTAATATAATGCTTCTTGATTACATACTTTACCTTCCCTTTATCCTAATTTTATTTGACCTCAGATTGAATACCCGGATAATGTTCACCTCATACGTGGGAACCACGAAGCTGCTGACATCAATGCACTTTTTGGTTTCCGCATTGAATGTATTGAAAGAATGGTATGCACAACGAGATAAATATTTCCGCATGGATTCCATGCAGTGGATTTCTAATGGAGGGTAACTCGTGCAGGGTGAAGGTGACGGGATCTGGGCTTGGACGCGTTTCAATCAGTTGTTTAATTATCTTCCTCTTGCTGCACTGATTGAGAAAAAAATCATCTGTATGCATGGTGGCATAGGAAGATCAATAAATTTTATAGAACAGATAGAAAAACTGGAGAGGCCCATAACAATGGACGCTGGGTCGATAGTGCTTATGGATCTGTTATGGTATTTTTTTATACCCTAATTTCCGATTTATCTCATATGAGATGTATTCTTATTGCAATCATGTTTGTACTCAGGTCTGATCCCACTGAAAATGATAGTGTTGAGGGCTTGAGACCTAATGCCCGAGGACCTGGTCTTGTCACATTTGGGGTATGGTGTTCATTGACCTTTTCAATGTTATTGTGGATTGAGTTGAGATTCTGTTTCTTGCAATAAGCGCTTAATGCGGATCCCCTTATTCTAAATTTCCCTTCCGTTATGGGTCTAGCCTTGAGTTCTATATCCCTGAATATATTAGTTTCTGCTACTCTGGGGAGATAACTTAAGGGGAGATACTTCAATTTATGGGATCAAGTATAACATAGTTGATTCGTTTATGTTTTTAGTTAACGTACCATCAATCACGGGTAGCAGAAACCTGTTAGATCTTGTAGTTGATATTCGTCCATATCTCTTAGAACATGCTTTGAATGCAGCTATTGGAAATTTTTTTTAACATCATGAAACATGCATGTATGACTGCACTTACTGCACTCATTTTCCCATTACAAGAGCCTTTGCTGCCAATGCATCTTTCGAGAAAGGAACATATTGTGTGTTTCCCTGTGGTCTTTCTGTTTATGTTCCAATTTCAATTGCAGCCTGATCGGGTCACAGATTTCTGTAAGAAGAACAAATTGCAACTCATCATAAGAGCACATGAGTGTGTTATGGATGGATTTGAAAGATTTGCACAAGGGCAGTTAATCACTCTTTTCTCTGCAACAAACTATTGTGGTATGCATTCTGAGTTTTCACTCCTATATCTCATTGGGTCAAGGTCAAACACATTCTTATTACTTAAATGCTTTCAGGGACGGCGAAAAATGCTGGGGCTATCTTGGTTGTCGGGAGAGGATTGGTCATAGTGCCTAAGTTGATTCATCCCTTGCCTCCTCCAATTCAGTCTCCAGAGACATCTCCAGAACGTGTAACGGATGAGACGTGGATGCAGGTTAGTGCTTGTTTTATGCTGATGCTTCTAGGATGTTTGCAATTGCCCTGTTACACTTCGTGCTATTGCTGAAAAGCAGCATTAAGTTGCTTTTAAGCATTTTAGTAGTGTTTGCTTCAATTCTGGAGCAGCAGCTTATGCATATAAATGTGTTTAAAATGATGGTCTGCACCTTTAGCGGTAAAAAACACAAGTATCTATGTAAACTATTAATGTTGTTGATTCCGGTTTCTTCAGGAGCTTAACATTCAAAGACCACCTACACCTACAAGGGGCCGTCCACAACCTGACCTTGACCGGAGTTCACTTGCCTACATATGATGTCACTGAGCTTTTTGCATCCGGTTTTGTTTATGATAAAGCATGATTTTCTAGTGGGCATGGAGCGAGGAAGTTCCGTCTTCATGCAGTTTGATGGAGAAGAAGTCTTGTTGAATCGCACACAGTTAGAGGAGGATGAGGTAAATTAGCAGTGGGATTGGTTACAAAGGGGATTTGTATAAAACAAGTCAGGATAGTGGGAGATGTGTTTCTTGATGTATTGGATATATAGATCATATCATAGATTTCATAAGAGAAGAATATTTGCACCATTTCTTTGTACTGTATGTAAAAAACTACAGAATCACTTATTATTTAACGATAGAGTTCATAGATTAATTTATGAGTGGACGTGGGATTGGTTTGAAGTTATAGAAACATGAGTTGGTGCTCAATTTCGTTTTCTTAGTGTCGTACTTTAGGCCTCGAGATTTTGGCAGTTCATATTTAGCACCATTGTTGCCAGAATTGGTTTGTGCGTCGAAAAGAACTGAGACATCACAGCAGAGATACTGCTACCAATGGTATTATTGCATGCCAATGGTGCTAGGGCAGTAGTAACTCGCAGAGGATAATGGTGGTGGGTTACTGCAAAGAAGAATAGCCACTAGACATTTCTGAACATGAACCTGAACTTGTGTGGGTTAGGTGTCTGACTTTAGGAAAAAGTCTGCATTTTTGTTAGTTATTCTTGAGCATGAACATATATGCTTGTGTACGTAGATGTAGCTCGATGAATGAGAGGTAAAATGGCTTACACCAAAGCTATAGAGTTTACTACCCATGGAACTCGTTGAAATGATAGGTGGATCCACATTTTTTTAACCCGGAGTGCTAAGTCATCAATTTTCATTCAGCTTCTTGTTTTTTCCTCTCTCCTGTGTATCCTTTTCGATATCCAAAAAAAAAATAGTGACTGTCACTCGGTGACGCAGTCACCGATGAAGGGGGCGTTTCGCGGGTGACGCCCGTTGCCGCTCGTCTATTGGACTAGAATTCTGACTTTATCAATACCAATTGCTCTCATACAGTGTAAAACAGAGTGGACCATTTTGTAAGTAATTATGATTCTATGAATGGCGGATAACAAATTTATACATGTATCTTATATATAATGTGATGTAGTTTGAAGACAGTCTACACGTCCCTATTGGTCATCCACTCCCTCTTTGCACGTTTCCATGAGTGGAATGGAACTGGACTGCAGATGATACAGTAGTTAATGCTTTGACTCATTAGTCATGTTCCGACCTCCCACTTTCTCGTTGCATGGTTCCATGACTTCAAAATATGAAAGCAGAGTGCATATGATACAATTTTAATGCTTAGCTTGTCAGTGTGTTATGATTATGAGGTTGTCGTGGATTCAAATTCCTTGTTTGTTGTATTTATGTGTTCATGAATGTGCGCTTTTGAAGAATCTGTAGCCCAAAGTGTAAAGCTTCTAACTTTGCCCTAGCTATTTGATGATGGGTTTCAATAAAGTGATGGAATGCTGATTGCATGCAACCAGTGTTTATTTCCCTATAAAATTCAGTCCAGTTTTACCCTCTCTAATGATCAACTCTTAGGAGTGAGGCTTTAGAAGTTCTGAAAAACCAGACTGTCTTCCTATACTCTCTCTCTTTGATTGCTTCTCCTTGTAGATGCTATTAAAAGATTTTCTTCTGACTACTTTCAATTTTCTTTTTAATTTTCTTGTGCAGTAATCGCCCTGTGTTTTCTTGTCTTCCTTTTGTCTGTGATTTAGTGTTTAGGGGTGAAAGACTGAAGTATGCATATTTTTGATAATGGAATGTTAAAGTCCTCTGAAGTGCTGAGTTTCATTTCAATATGTTATATAATATATACTAACAAATAGTATATGTTTTCATGAGCTTTATTTCGATGAAGATGCTTTCCACTTCTTGGACCCTTTTGCATTCGACTCTCTCAGTCTCTCCAAGCCTACATATCTTATCCAATCACTGACGGGCTCAAAGATAGATGTGTGTGCATGTTTAGGATGTGTTCTTTTTTCTTTTCTTTTGAGGAGGTGTGGGGAATAGACAGCACTGTTCTTTCATGCCTTGAGTAGTGAACATCATTTGTCCTTTTTTTGGGGGGAAAATGGAACCAGCTTTCTCTATAATATATTCGCTAAGTAGCTTGTTTGAGAAAATTCAATGTGATCGAATTCCAGACTTTGATGCTTGTCAAACTTGGATCATCGTTCTTCTGGCAGCTGATAAAGCATTAATTTTTCTTTTCGCTCTGTCATTGAGTGTTTCTTTCTGGAGTTTGAGAATTTTTTTGATTTGATATAAAATGATGAGTAACAATACTATATGTTTGCTGTTAGATCAAATCTTTAGCTATCTTGGTTTGTCATTTACTGTGTCATGAAATTGAGCATTATCTTATTTATTTATTTATTTATTTTTCATCACTTATGTTTTGTTTTAATGTGTCATTAACCTATGCAGAGGTGCTAAAGTTTAAGGAAATTGGTAAAGATGTTGAAGAAAAGCTTCATGAAACAAGCTCTGAGCACTTGTCATCTGGTGAGGACTGCAAAAGCTCTTCCCGAGCAGCACAATCAGAGGGGCTAGAAACAGCAAACAGCAATGTAGATAGAGAATCTGAAGATGTCATTAAGCAAAAGATCAAAGTTGAAGTGGAGTACTTGGTTGTATCAGGGATGGTCCAAAAACTGAGGGCTACCCCTGTAGATCAAATTACTCTCTTGGAAGAACAAAGAGTTTTGGCATCAGAACAAATCCATATGCACGAAAAGCTTGGAGATGCGGAAAACAAGGCTGCAATGCTTAAGAAAGAGGCTGAGAAGCTGGAAAATATTTGTGAAGATATTGCCATTGCTGATGAAACATTGAAGTTACAGAATAGGGTCTGTAAGTACACCTCATGTTTCTTTCTGCAGCTATTAATTTTTGTACTCATTATTGGGGTCTTTATTTCCGAGTTACCACCGAGTTCTGTGGAGCTTGTCCCAACTTAGTTGAGAAGAACGATCCTTTTCTCCTCCATTTTGCGAAGCTAAATCTTAAGTTGGCTATGTTTCTTATGTATTCAGTAGTTCCTTGTTTTGTCAGAGAGAGATGTATAGGTGAAACTTGGAGTCTTGGCTCCATTTTGTAAGAGAATTTGTATGATAAATCTGCAGCACAATTTTGAACTTGGAACTGTATATGTATGAAGTGACTTATAAATGAGAACAGATTCGACGCAGCTGTTCAAGGTGAAAGAAAGGCGGACCACTCAAAGGTTTATTATCTCAAATTTTTGGAGTACATCACTAGGGGCTGTATTTGGGTCACCTTATCAGCTAAGCTACATTATAAGATGTTTTCACTTTATTTGGTAAAAATAACGTAGTTTGATCAAGAAATGTTTGTTTTGTAAAAACCACTCATTTGATAAGGTAGTTTAACAACTTTATTTGAAAATAAGTCACCTTATTTTTCAGTTATATATATTTTTAAAACATGAGGCAAATCTTTGGAAAAAAACCATTTTTTCCAACTCCTTAGGAAAAACTAGGTTCCAACTTCTTCTTTATTGTTTTTCTGCCGCTGCCTTATTATTCTTCTTCTGCAATTAACAAAGCTCGAGCTCTGTCGTCATTCATGAATAATGCCGTAAATGGACGTGATTTGCCAAAGCTCCGTCCATAGCAGAAAACTGGGGGAAAATCATCCATGGACAAACGGACGATGAATTCGTCCATTGATGACCTGTCTATGGACAAATTTGTCTATGGGCAGGTCGTCCATGGACAAGTTCTTTGTGAAAATGAATTACTCACGATGAAGATGATCACATTGTCTGTTTTTATGTGATAAATAGTTATTATAATATGTAGATACATTCTAATATTGATGTTCGAAATTTGAAGATGGTTCTAAATTCAAGTTATTAAACGGGTGCTTTTAATGATAAAATTGTCAATTTTAATACGCTAAATGGTGGTTTTATCATGCAATCTTAAACTTACCATAGTTAGAAAATTGAAAGTTTTAATATATTATCTGATAGACGTAAGATGTAATATGACACTTTTTACTTCGAAAATTTTATATATCATAAAATGACAATCAAAACCGATCGTTAAGACCGTTTGTTCATATTTTACACCCGAATGGTGTAAGCTTGTTCAAATTCAGTTTAAGAGTTCATAAAATTCATTTAGGGTTTAGATATCTAATATAGATTCCGCATTCACTTTACGCGACGAACGCTTAATTAGAACTTAAAAGTCCTCATCTTAAACCCTAAGCCCTAATTAAGACCGTTTGTTCAGAGGTTACACCGGAAGGTGTATGCCATAATAGAAGTGTTAATAAAATAAATAATGAAAATACAAAGTTAACATGATAATTGACATCTTTAATATATAAAAGAGCAATTATATAATGCATTTGATGTTTTAAATAGAAATGATACAGTTATATAGCAACTTGCATTTTAACATATTATATGGGGGTTTTAATGTGAGCAGTGACAATTTTAATGTGATAAATAATAGCCCGCAATTTCTTTCTCTTTCTTCCTTTCTTCTTCCTTCCATGGAGGATCTGACCACCAGATTAATTCGTCCATGGCTGATTTTGCCATGAACGATTCGTCCATGACAGATCTTCCATGGACGAGAAGCTTCGTTTAGGACGAAGCTTCTCGCCCATGGCTCCGTCATGGACGGGAATTTTGCAGTCCGTCCATGGTTGATCAACCATGGAGGGAAAAACAAGTTTGATTCTTTTTTTTTTCTTCTTCTTCTTCATTTTTTATGGTTTGTTTAACCAATTGGCCAAACTACTTTTTCCTATGTCGTTTGAAAAAGTACTTTTATACAAGACCGACTCATAATATAAGTTACT
>JAYMSH010000143.1:0-13925 GCA_036897905.1 Aragoa cleefii | reverse complement strand
AAATTTTATCCTAGATAAGTAGATTGTGTTTGTGCAAACTTATGAAAATAGTTTTTATATAGCTTATGCTTAAAGTGGTTAAAAACTACTTTCGACTTAAAGCAGTATCATTTGCAAAATTTAATTTTTTTCTCACATAGTCAAATAAAGCACAAAAAAAGATGATCACACATAGCTTATGCTTCCAATGGCTCATTTTAAGTCGAATAGAAGTAGAAGTTCTAATTCGAGTCAACTAAAAATAGTTCAAAAATAATTTTACTCTTGCAAACACCCATGCAGTCTTCCCAAAGAAACATACCCGTTGAGAAGAGCATACCACTCCATCCTAGTAAATAATATACGTTTACTATTCTTATAAAGTAATTTAAAAAATAAATAAAATTAGAAAGAATGAATAAAATTTCATGTGAATAATCTTTTGAAAAGAATAAATAAAATAATAAAAATGTATATTGATTACAATAAAAAACTTATTATTTAAAGAAAATATTTGTTTAGAAAGTTCGATGGTCAAATGTATATAATTCATTAGGATGTAATAGTAATGTTAATAAAACAAGTTATCGTTATTGGAAGCTGAATGAAGGTTAAGACATTAAAACGCTATGGTCTACTTTTCACTCTTGTTCACTAAGTGGGTGCATAAAAGTTGTAATAATTTAGCTCATAGATTAGTTCACAGTTTTGAAGCTAATTGTATGAATTATGATGTTATTCCTTTTATTTTTTCTGAGGCTTTATAAGTGTATTTTTTAGTTAGTGAAATATATTTCAATGGTTTCTTTTAGAAAAAAAAAGAAAAATAAGAGATTAAGGAAGGGAGATGGCCAATATTTATGGTATGGGTTCACTCGACTATTCTCAAGATCACAAAGGAGTAAAATGGCAAATGTCATGCGATCGGTAAGTGGAAACAAAAGCCATCTTGAATTGCCACTGCCTTCACCGGATAAAAAAACCTACTACTAACAATTAAACAAAGCGCAAAAAGGAACAAATCAATCAAACCAGGGGTACAAAACCGTGCTGTCTCTCTCCACCTGTTCAAAGTCTACAACCAGAGTGCCAGGACAATCTACAGCAAAATTCAGAGAAAAAATTCAGTCGAGGAGAAAGAAAGAACGAAAGATGCATTCGATTCACTTGCTACTCGAAGAGCCTATTCGCATGGCTTCCATTCTGGAACCATCCAAAGCAGTGAGTTTACTTTATTGCACATCATGTCATTTTTTTACTGGTTACCTGTTTAGATAGGTGTCTGTGTTTGGCGTGATTGATTTCGATTTGGTTGCGTGACAGAGTTTCGTTCCTGCAATGACGAAGATCGTCGGAACACTCGGTCCACGCTCTCGATCCGTCGAGGTCATCTTCGCTTGTCTCAAAACTGGAATGTCAGGTATGTAATTCAATCAAATTCGTCTGTTCAATTCTCTGCATGTTGTGTTGTTCTGTCAATTCGTGTGTTAATTTATATTATCTCACTTTAAACAAAACGTGACAGTTGCGAGATTTGATTTTTCCCTGGGTGATGCCGATTATCATCAGGAGACTTTAGAGAATTTGAAGACTTCTATCAAAAGCACTAAGAAGCTCTGTGCTGTATGTATATCTCACTTGACTGTGTTATTGATTGTGGAATTAGTTGGAAAGTTGGACAATGAGTTTATCTGAGTTGCATGGTTTTCGCTGTACTATGATATTGAACTGCTCATTACTGTAGTCCACTAATATCTTAGGAGGATGAGATTGTTTGGACCTCAAACTTATTGGTGTTTTTGCATTTTTGAAGGTTATGCTTGATACTGTTGGCCCCAAGTTACAAGTTATTAACAAAAAGGAGACGGCTATTACGCTTAAGGTAGACGAGAAGGTTATTTTGACTCCTGATCAAGGTAAGGAAGCGTCTTCTGAAGTTTTGCCCATCAACTTTGCTGGACTAGCTAAGGTAGTATAGTACTGCCAATTGGATTGTCACTTACTTTCATATGTTCGTGACAAAGTATTGTGGTGCCGTTTTCGAAAATGTGAATGAAAAAGTTAATCAACTGTGGCTTCAAGATCTTAACCAGAAATGTTTCATCATTGTCTTTTTTTTCTATGATCTGTATCATACCTTGAGCTGCCAGTTCTGTAAATAGTACGTGCCTCATGAGCAAAGAAGTTTAGTTTTTGTCTAAAAAATAAGATAGTAACTAGTTTTTGGCAATATCAAGGGATGAGATTGAATTCATTTTTTGTAGTTGCCGAGTGGAAGCCCCTCGTTAATGGGAATCAGAACTGGAATTTTTGTTTAGTTTTCATTCCATCACATTTTTCCTGGTTCCAATGTCTGATTCGGTTTATTTATTATGCAGGCTGTGAAGAAGGGAGACACAATTTTTATTGGCCAATATCTCTTTACAGGAAGTGAAACTACTTCTGTTTGGTTAGAGGTATGATGAGATGGGGTCTTCAGTGACAGTGACTATAAGATTTTTATCCTATTTATGATAAGAATGTTTCCTACATCATTTGTCATAACTTTACAGTTCCTCTGCTTTGCTTGCATAATTTCTTCATATTCCTTTGAGTTGTGAGAAACCAGTTATTTTGCCATGTTGAATTACTCCAAACATGTAAATTTGGTTACATGTCCTTATTTTTCTTGTTCTTCCAATCCCTTCTGTCATCTCCGAACATATCCTCGATTGGTTAGAAAAGCCACCGAGCAAGAAAACCTCTTATTTTACCATGTTAAACTTAAATTACTCCAAATATGTAAATTTGGTTACATTTCTCCATATTTTTCTTGTTTTTCCAATCCCTTCTTATCTCTAAACATATATGCTCGATCGGATAGACCCCGTGAGCAAGAAACCCTGTTACTGTTGAATTATTCCATGCATGTGATATAGTAACATTGTGGTGGTTCTTATCCCTTCTGTCACTTTGAACAAATCCTTGATCAGATAGAAATTTCTTGAACATTACTGCAGAATTGTTTGGGTTCTCCTTAAGTTTAAACTTTGTTTTAGTTGCGTCATTTGTTGACATCAATGGGTTGCCTGGGCAGGTAGATGAAGTCAAAGGTGATGATGTGGTTTGTATTAGCAAGAATTCTGCAACCTTGGCTGGATCACTGTTTACATTGCATGCTTCACAAGTCCATATTGATCTGCCAACTTTATCTGATAAAGACAAGCAGGTGAGCGATTTCTAAAGTTAATTTTTAGAAGTTCTTGTGTTCTTTTTTTCTTCTGCCCCTTTGCCCTTTTCTGTAGGTTGTTTTTTATTGGCTGTTTTGTTAATATATAACAATGATGTATGTGCGTCTGAGTCTTCGGATTTATATTCTAGGTCTAATTCCAAAAACTTGTACATGTGATGATAAATCTTTTTTTCATCAAGTTAACTGATGATTATTATTATTAGTGTGTATTAGGTTGAATATATGTTTAGAGTTGAATCGTTCTTGATTTCTAACCACTGCTCGGGTTTCCTCTCGTCGTCTGCTGGTTGTCATGGCACATTCTAAACCATACAACTCCATTGCTGCAGTGATCTTAATAAGCTTGTTAACTTGATAAATGTTTTCCTGGCGATTGAAAGCTCAGGCAGCAATCTACTTTCTGTTCTTCACTTGATTCCCGTATTTGTCTAGACCTTTACTGATTAGTTGACTGATAATTTTAATTCCTCTCCAGGTTATTAGTTCGTGGGGCGTTAAGAATAAAATTGATTTCGTGTCATTGTCTTATACACGCCATGCGGAGGATGTCCGTGAGGTAAAATGGCGACAGAATTTCAAGGAATTCTAATTTTGATTTCCTTATATGGGGAAATTTATATTTGATGGTTCCCACTTCCCTCAATCATCTAGATGCATAGATACTGATGATTTTTCCAAATGCTGGTCCGTGATTACTTATCGAAGCTTGGTGATCTAAGTCAGACTCAAATATTTGCTAAAATTGAAAATGTGGAGGTGAACTTTACAGCAAGTATTTCTATATTATGGGTGTGATGTTTAGGCATGACTCATCAGATTACGGTAGCTTAATTTATTTCCCATCCCTATTTGCAGGGTTTAACTCATTTCGATGAGATCCTACAGGAAGCAGATGGCATCATCCTTTATCGTGGAAACCTTGGGATTGATCTCCCACCCGAGAAGGTTATATTAAACTCGAGTTGTCTGGAATATAAATAATGTTTCCTAAGATTATATTAAACTTTGACTTTTTGGAGAACTGCATGATCAGATAACATTATTTTCACTTCTACATCTTTAACTAACTTGAATCTTCCATATACTGATCTATAATTCTATACTGGTTGGCTTATTCCTATTATCTTGGGGATATTGCATATGACCTTGTTATGTGTTTTGTGAAAATACTTGGGGATCACATGGTAGGTAAATTTTCTATCACCTACAGGCTACATCCTTGTAATTCTCGCTCTAACAAATACCAATATGAACTTTACGCACCGTTGTTCGGGAGTTCTGTTGGATTATGGAACACTTATAAAAATAATCTTAACATGAAAAGTATAAAAATTGATGTCAGGTAAAGACATTATGTACCCAGTTGTCTAAGAAAGCAGAACATGATGAAATGATTTAACCGTAAATTTGTTAAAACTAAAAATCTCTAGTTATTGTCCTATGCTTTCAATCCACACTCTTGCACAGCAGTCGCACTAGTAGCGACCATCCTTGTACAATTGGTCTTGGGTTGATATTGGCTGTAAAAGTTCAGAAGCCATCAAGCCTGTATAGCGCCTTACTGGGGAATGGGGATATAATGGACATTCATCATACCACCCTGAAGATGCATGGTAAACCAATGAGTGAAGGCTTCAGGCTTGCATAACCTTGTTATCTACAAAATGTGCTATCTACAAATTGGGCATTCGTGTGAATCCCCTTGCTCTACCTCTGCTTTTATTGATAATAATATATATACTTATTTATTAATACAAAATCTGTGTTTTTTTCGCTCATGACATTTTGTTTGTTTGTTGCTTTTGCTTTCGGCCTTTATGTATGGTCATGTTAGAATGTTAGCATTGATGCCAGTTAAATCTGCTTATGCTTCAACTCTTTTTATTATTTAAAGTTAATATTGTCGATCCTGCCTGGAATATTTCTCACAAGCTATCGTCTGCATTACAGGTGTTCTTGTTTCAGAAATCTGCTATTTATAAGTGTAACATGGCTGGAAAGCCAGCAGTTGTAACTCGTGTTGTTGATAGCATGACCGACAATCTGAGGCCTACTCGTGCTGAGGCAACTGACGTTGCTAATGCTGTATTGGATGGTCAGTTACTGTCTTGGAATGAAATGCCATATGTGCTCAAATAACCAGTCTGTATTGTTAGCAATTTGGGGCACCTGATGTTTTGTAATACTTGTGATTCAGTGTATTCCTTGTGTTGTTAGCTTGTATTTACTTCCTTTGATTTCCATATATATTGATCGTTACCTTTATGCTTTCAGGATGTGATGCTATTCTTCTTGGGGCTGAGACTTTGCGTGGATTATACCCTGTGGAGACTATTTCTACTGTTGGGAAAATTTGTGCTGAGGTAAGAACAACAGACAGTCTCCTTTAGCTCTATTGAACCAAGTTTATTCAAGGTTTGTGTGTTGGTTGTTGTAGAGTTACCTGCATTAAACAAAAGATCATTTTTTTCTTTTCTTTTTGTGGTCATCTTCACCAAGTTTTGTATTATTTACTAGTGTTGTTTTTCTCGATACAAGTCTATTAGTTTCATGATTTCGGTGTTTCTTTTTCCACGTACCTTTTGTTTCTGGGTAGGTTAGTTGGGTTAGATTTACTACTGTTAACTGTCTTTCTTTGGTTATACACGAGGCTAGTGCCCCTTAGTTGTCAATGAGTCTTGGTTGTTCAGGTATCATAGCCATAGGGTAGTTTGTTAATCCGATTCTCAAAATGTTGTTCCCTAGTCAGGTACTCAAAGGGTTTAGGGTTGTTTCCTACACCTAAACCAGTACAACAAATTGATGATTGTCTCAGCCTTGTGTGACATGATTGCTCCTTTATTAGGAAATCCACTGTTAGCCTGAAGATAGGTGCATAGTCAGGGATAAGCATGCCGTCAGAATCCGGTTTCCTTCAATGCATGGCAGTAGTTTGTTATATGCTTTTGTTTGTTACGCAAATCATTGCATCACTTAGAGGCATTCCACTCCCACCTTACGCAGGCAGAGAAGGTTTTCAACCAGGAACAATACTTCAAGAGGACTGTAAAATTTGTTGGCGAGCCCATGACACATTTGGAATCTATTGCTTCCTCTGCGGTAGGTTGCAAGGATAAATTAATTCCAGGACTCTTTATTAAACAAAATTCAAGGACTAGAAAAGAAAGGGAAACTCAAGTTAAAAATAAAATAAAATTGGTTGATCTCTAAATTTGTAATTTTCATAGAATTTACATTATTCTTTTCTACAATTTATCTTCAGGTCAGGGCAGCCCTTAAAGTGAAGGCATCTGTTATCATATGCTTCACCTCATCTGGAAGGGCTGCAAGGTAGTATGTTATTCTTGGTTATGTCAAATCATACAGATGATTTTGTCTTATGATATTCTGATTCTGGATTCATGCTGTCCTGCTCAACGCAGATTGATAGCAAAGTATAGGCCAACAATGCCTGTCTTATCTGTTGTTATCCCTCGGCTCAAGACCAATCAGTTAAAGTGGAGCTTCAGTGGTGCATTTGAGGTAAACCATGTGACTTCATTTAAGATGGTTTTTGCTAAATGTATTCTAGGCACAGTGAACGATGCCTTTTAGGAGATGCTCTGTCAAAATGATATACGTGGAACTTTCTTTTGGAATCTATTGTTTCTCAATACTAATATGGTTTGATGATTGAGACAGCTAATCCAAATTCCATCCAAAATTTTTTAGACAGATGCATCTGGAGATTATAGATATACCATGTCTTGTAGGGATTATAAATTACAAAAATGCACTCTTATTTTATTCCTTCCTGTATGTCGTGGTAAAAAATCTATATGAATATATTGTTTCCTTGTGATAAGTAATGGATTCTTTTGTAATGGATTTTTTTGTATGATCAGGCGAGGCAATCACTTCTAGTGCGAGGCCTTTTCCCTTTGCTTGCCGATGCTAGACATTCGGTATGTTCATTTAACTTTCGTTTTTGTAATGCCATATTTGCATTTATTACATTATTGAGAATGCCTTTTTATTTTTTTCTTCCTTGAGTTTTCAACATTTCAAAACTGTATTATGTTTTTGTTTTTTGGCGTTTTGAGTTCTAGTTTCCAATGGGTGCCAGGATATGTCTTTCAGCATGTTGGGTCATCTGCGTGGACCCCTGCCATTTATGAAAAATTACTGATTGATCCATTAGTTTAATGAGACGATATATACCTCTGTTATGTTAAGCTACGTATACTCCTTTTTACACTACCTTGCATGTACCGTGAGAAACATGACAGCCTACAGGGAAGTGCATGCAATTATGTCTCATGTAGAAATGCCATACTTAGGGCCGAAGCTCTGACATCTTTTTGGTAAGGAGAAAGTTTTGATGCTTGCCTACTGATCCATACTCCTGCTTATCTCTACAGGCTGAGACCACCAACGCAAGTAATGAATCAGTTCTAAGGGTTGCTCTTGATCATGGAAAATTGTCAGGAGTCATCAAGTCACACGATAGAGTTGTGGTGTGTCAAAAAGTCGGAGATGCATCTGTAGTAAAGATTATTGAGCTTGAAGATTAAGCTAAATGCCTGGACCAATGTAATTTTGAGTTGATATCATCATGGCCTGTGAAAAGTAGTGACAATCATAATCTGCCATTCGATGCATAAATGGTGATTTTTCATGACAATCGCATAGCTTTGGCAGTCTCAAATGTTAAACAGATACATACTGTGCTGTTCCTCATGAGGAATTGCTGTTGTACTAATTTATTTATTAGCTTCCCGATTTTTCCTACTGTGCATGTGAAGCGTCACTGGAGATGCAATTAATTATGTAATTTTGGAAGTTCAAGTAATAAAATGATTCTCTACAGCCATTCCTGAAACTAACTTGTTACATGTATGGACCATAAGTGAGACGGATTTCAATTAACCTAATTGATAGGCTGAATTCTCGTCACTCTTAATGTTACGGATTTCAACTAGCCTAGTTGATTTATTGAGTTCTTGTTACTCTGAATGTTTCGTGTGGATTTGTTGTACAAACTAAAAGCATTTATTCCAGTGGTTTCTTGGAGTTCGTTTGCATGGGTTCGATTGAGTTTTTGACGAAAGTTGAACATCTTTTTGAGATGTACGGAACATTATAAAAGTTAGGATGTTAGGAGAGAGTATGAAGAGTAATTATATGGATTATTGTGGGTGTGAGTTTAAGATTGTAGTGAGAAAGGTAGGCGACATGGGTTGAATCATGTCACTTTCAGACAAACCTAAATTCGATCGCGTTTTTAATTTTTTCTGGAATATGGAACAGCAAATGACTGGACACATCACACATGAAACCCCTCCAAATCTGAGGATGTCCTTTTCGCTCCCCCTGAAAAAGTAGAATATATAGAGCTACGGACCTGCACTCTAGATGAGAAAGCCAATATATACTATTTAAGTATAATTTTGAACAACAAGGCGCCCATGGCCTAATGGATAAGGCGTCTGACTTCTAATCAGGCGATTGTGGGTTCGAGTCCCACTGGGCGTGTTATTTTTTTCCGTTTTCATTTTTTATTTCTATTTTTTTTGTTTCAAAACAAGGACTATTATTCTTTTCTTTGTTTTCCTATTTTTAATATCCTTGTTTCAAAACAAGGATTGCTAGAATGCCCAGGGCGTGCTATTTCTTTTGTTTTCATTTTTTATTGTCATTTTTTGTTTCCAAACAAAGACTATTATTAGTTTCTTTGTTTTCCTATTTTTAATTTTTTGTTTCAAAACAAGAATTGCTAGAATGGAGTTGCACATACAATCATTGTTTCAAAACCAGGACTATTATTCTTTTTTGTTTTCCTATTTTTATTTTATTTTTTTAAAATAAGGTTTGCTAGAATGCAGTTGCACATACAATCACGGTAGTGAAGTAGAGCACCTTTTTGACATTTAGAATCTTACTCATCTGTCCTAAAATAAACCGGAACGTCATCATCACGGAACCGATGAGTACTAGAAAGTTTTGCATGAATAGGTCTCTGTCCAGCTATTCTTGATTTCTAATGTTTGGTTTAGTTCAACAGTGAAGTAGTGACAGCCCGGTGAGAGAGTTTAGTTATAGTTCATGCTTCTTTGTCTTCACTAACATAAATAAACGAAGGTGCAAAGGAAATGAAAAACTGAGCAACTCGACTTATAGAGATTCATTCCCCGGATAGATGAACAGAACATGAATGAATGAATTCTAAATACAGTAAATATAAGGGTCTCACTCTCACCAATGAATTTAGATCATTTAGCCATTGAGCAACTTACAAAATATACTATTGCAAAAAGAGAAAGTGCCGGATGTCTGTCTAGTCAGATCTGAATTAAGTATATTAGTGCAAAAGGGAAGAGAACCATCTTATCAGAGCTATAAGTCATACGACACATGCATCCTGCTAGGGTCAAAATAGATAGACTTGATTGATGACTATTCGAGTTATCCTAACCAAGACTGCTTTCCCAAACAAAGATATCTACCGAGTGGCTGACTACCAACCGTCACTGGATTCCTCGACGTAAGAGGTTCTTAATTCCAGCTCCAACCTTGCAACAACAAATTCTCAATCAAATTAAATCATCAAAGATGATAAAATTATTTTGAAACTGACATATGTAAGCATAAGCATTTTATATAAGTACAATATTCTTGGCCTGAACATATTAAACGCTTTCACAAGATGTTCAGGCACAAAACATACAGATTATGTATTGCTAGAATATGTTTACCTGTCATAATCCCTTTTTTCTATCTGAAGTTCCTTCTGAACCAACGCTGCCATCATCAGCACAATCACTTCCATTGAGGCGGATAAGGCTTGCAGGAACAACTCGACAAAAAAAACTTTCCTGGGATACCCTTAATATCAACACATCTACTACTCTTCAGATAGTACCACAAAAACCTTTCGCTATCCTCCTGGAGTAGGAAACCCTCTTGGCTCTTCATATAAGCCGATATCCAAATTTCAGACGTATGTCTCCTAAGTTTAGATTTGAGTGACATCATCTTAACCCAAATGCTGTCACAACCATAATCCTTAATCATCCATACATCAAGGTGTCCCCAAATGCATCGTCTCTTATAGCTACTCACAAACAGGCATTCATCAAATACATTCATATCAACAGCGTACCCACTCGTTTTGGTGATCTCTGAGGGTAATGGTAGTTTACGGCAAGTTTCACTGCATATATCAAGAGCAAGTAGGCATCCAAAAGACTCTCGCCAAACTTCATGGGCAATCCAATGCAATGCGCCAAAAGGCAAAAGCATCAATATCATGATGATACTGAATAACAAGTTCGTGAATATCCTCCTCAGTCTTATGCCAACTATTCGAATTCAAAGAGTAGATAAAAGTCTCTAACCTAGGAGGACCGGATTCCCCGACTTCAGCAATTCTGACAGCTTTGTAGTCATTGTTAACTGCGTCATAGCCGAGTCCGCTAGCAGGCCTTTCTCCACCATCCTTCAAATTCGCAAAATCATCAGAGGCAACTTGAGGGACTCCCCGGTAAAGGGGTTCCACAGCAACGAAACATCAGTTTTCTTGCAGTTGCAAGGATTAATCAAGATGAGGCCATCACACGAAGCCACAGACAAATCGCATAAAAGAGATGACGCACCACCATTAACAAGATTCTTGATATTCGTAGTAGCCTCAATGTTCTCTTTGGTGGCAAGACGGAGGGAGCTCAAAGGTAATGAGTAAAGGTTACCAGCAGTGGGTTCTCTTTTAAATTTGATAATGACGTGGTTAGCACCACCCATTGGATTACGATTGAGATGCGATTTAGCGAAAACAGGGTCGTCAATGATGCGATGCCACGACTTGCACACGGACCTAAAATGAAAGAGAGGCTCCACCGGCAGATGGCTTAGTATTTCGCGAGATACATCGGTCGGGATATCAAACATGTTTCTTTTCTCTCAACTAGTAGAATTTTACTTTCACTAAACGATTTTCTCGGATCCAAACAAAGCCCAGGTAGCTAGGAAAAGTACACTGCACTAGCTCTTGGAGTGATTGTTTGAAAAACCCTACAAAAACCCTGACACCAACTTCAGTTCAGTTCAGTTATACTACTCTTCACTAATCTAAATATGAAAAAGTAAACAGAACAAAACTTGAGCCCAATTTCCAGAAACAAGACAGAAACAGGTGACACACATCAACAAAATCGAATTTCAACGGTTCAAACCAAACAGTTTCATGAGAACAACAACAGTAAAGCAGAGTTTCAGCAAGAATAATGAATGCTAAACTCAAAATCTAATAAAGAAAGAAAGCAAGCACTTACCTCAGATCCTTCCATCGAAACAATATGGACTTTGCGCAGAAGCCTATTTTCCAACCCTTTTACAAAAGCAAAACACTCGTTAAGTTTTGCTAAAAAGATTTTTACTTTGACAAAATTTAGAATTATTTAATCTTGTGGTTGTGAATGCGCTACGTAAAAATGTGAATTTAATGTGAACCATTCATATTCGTAATTGATGTGGCACATTTATAACCCCAAGGTCTAAACAATCATTGTAGTATATGCTTTTTCTTCTTCACAATTTTATTGTTTTTGAGCATTTGATAATCTTATCTTTATAAATTGTATGATAAATTGTCCCTTCATACCTCAAACACGCGAATATAATGACAACCAAATCGACTTATAAACGGTAGATCAACAAGAAGCTATGTTACAAAGATACATGCGACAACCATGCATTTATATCTACGTTCGAGTTGATGTCAAATTCGATGTAAGACCTAAAATTGGGATTTTAAATGTAAGATCCAATTCCAAGTTCGCATAGCCATCTTTGTTTACATAGGCTGATAATAAATTTGACCAACCAGAATCTAGCCTGATCAAAACAAGGAAACTAAATTACAGAGCTAAAATAAACTGGGAAACTTCACTAATATAACGTTTCTTACTTTCCACCATTCCATTCTCCTCAGCTTGTGCTTCGACTATCTTTGGTATTCAGATGAATTTTAATCGAACAAGTGACAACTTCAACTTACTCATCATGTTCACAGCAGATATTTAATCTTACGAAAATCTTATTTGAACTCTTCATAATGAGCATTAAACCTTTCAAAATCTCGGGCCGTTAATTAACCATAACAAAAGACCAGCTCTAACTTTGTTTGATTGTACAAAAGGAAACTAAATCTTTCAAACTAACTATTAGGATGTAGTACAAAAGATTGTCCAAGCAAAATAATACTATATTAGGACGATGTACGAACTAAGCCAAAACTATGCTATGGATGATCAACCATAAAACTACCTAATCACATTAACCTGCTGCTGCTGATCCATGACATCCATCTCCTTTTGCTTCAGAAGCAGAACCATCCTTTCGTTCTCCAGCTTCAACTGCTCATTCGTAAGCTTCTCCCTCTCCATCTCCCTCTCCTTCTTCGTCCTAAACTTCAACCACTTCAACCTTTGCTTCTCTATCTCAAACACTTGCGTCAATATCCCCACCCGACTCTCCTCCAACTGCATCATCTTCGTCTTCATCCACCGCCTCTTCTCAAACAAACTCTTCGTCTCATCTCGCATCAAGTTTTCCAGCTCACCATCCAACTGCTGAACCAATGGCAAATTAACCGCCCCACCCCTCCTCGCCTTCTTACTCGTTCTCTCCTCCATCGAGTTAAATTCATCCTGATGAATCCTCGACCCTACTCCGCCAACAACCTCATCTTCCTCATCATCGTCATCGTCATCATCATCCTCATCATCATCACTGCTAATCACTTTTGCCATCTTAGACGCCTCACCCTCCCCTCTACCCGTGGTACCAGAGTGCAAACACCTCTGTTTACCTTGACCCGAAGGCTCAGCCACTACCTCAGGAGGCGAATGTTGCGTCCCGGTCCCACTAACCCCCGCAGCAATACCATGACCACAACTGTTATGATAAGCACACATCTCCCTAAAGAACAAATGCTTCGAATTCAGCAGCTTCTTCACCTCATCCTTCATTTTCGGCGAAATATGATCCATAGTCTCAAGCAATCTCTGATTCTCCACAACCAAACACGCAGTCCCTTTCCCAAGAATGTCATTAACTCTCTTGTACCTCTTATTCAAGTCATTAAACTTATCCTCGCACTGCTGAGGGGAAGCATAAAACCCCCTCTCCATCATGGCCCGCGAAAACGACTTCCATTTCCCCTTCTTCTGCAACACCCCACCACCACCCTTCTTCTTAACATCATTATTCCCTTCAGACTCAACCTCATCACCAGTGTAAAACACAACCATAATCAACAGCCTCACCATGTTATCAGTCCACTTCATCCTATGCCAAGGAGACATCTTTCTCTTCTCATCATCAGCACTGTTCTCCGCCGTCGGCTCATCGTCATCGCTAAGCGTCAAGCTCTGGTTCTTGGATTTTGCAGGCAAAGGGTAGCCTTGTTGATTGTTGGATGGCTGAGGCTGTTGTGGGTGGTAATCGCCCATCATGGAGTGAAGAGGGTGATGATTTGGCATGTGGTGATGAGGGATTTGTTGCTGTGATGGCTGTGTATTGTGCTGTAGAGACATTTCCAAACCTAGCATACCACCAGGCTGTACATTTGAATACATTCCACTAGCCATACCAGCAGAATTTGAATCCATAAAACCACTACCAGCACTAAAATACTAAACTGAAACCAAGAAACCGGATAGCTAGTTGAAACCTA
>JAYMSH010000142.1:0-13981 GCA_036897905.1 Aragoa cleefii | reverse complement strand
AAACAGTTGGTGCTAGTTGGTGGAAATGAGTTTGCAATGTATTGTGCTCTGTTGAGCACAGTGTAACCAAGTATCTTGGGAAGCTAGTACACCAAAAGAAGAAGTCTTGGAAATCCAGGGTAAAACAAGATTAAAATGACCAAAATTCTAAGTTGACCAAGATTAAAATGACCAAAATAATCAAGTATCTTGATGAATTATGTGCTTGAAGGGATAGAAATTACATTCTCCCAGTCTGCAACTGGAATTGATGGTTTTAGACATTGTCAGTTGGCCTTGCGTTGCTTTGAGTTGTTGAGTTTTGACAGAATTTGTTGGAGCTGTTTGTTTTTACTGTATTAGAGATCAAGCTAGGGAAAAGTTGTTGTAGTCTGCTGCTTTGTATGAAAAGGAGCAAGGCCAGATTGAAACACTTTGCAATTGAAGGAATTTCTGGCTAAAGGTCTCTTCTAGCTAGCTATGGCTTCTGCACTTATTGTGTTGCTTAGGAGGCTGGCGAATTATCTTGTATATAGCTGATAGGAATTGGGGAATACCCCTCTTATACTTGAATTATCTTGTATATAGCTGATAGGAATTGGGGAATACCCCTCTTATACTTGTACATTGTTTGTTCATAAATATATTCACCTTTCTACAAAAAATAAAAATACTGTCTTTTGTTATCCTTATTTGAAGTTTGTGGAATAGTAGACATCTGATCTTAGTACAGGGGCTAAGGGACAGTACGTGAATGGCGCCAAAATACCTTTTCTCTACTGTCTGGAGCAAGGAAAAACAGGTACTTTTGTTTATGTGTCACAGATTCGAAAACAGGTAATGTGGATATTTGGCTAAAGATAACATGGCTTACTATCTTGTGCAGTTAGTACTGTCTATATTATTGCCTGTTTCCTCAAAATGGTTAACTTTCCCATCTCATAATGGCACTAGTTTCTCTCTTGTGGGGGACAAAGCTTTTAGATTAGTTTAGCTTATCCAATTGGACATACTTTTGGGATCTGTTGACACCATTAGTAATCATGTACCTAGAACTTGTTCAAATGCTAATAATCTAGAAGACAGAACCTGACCCCTTAGAGATTTTATGTGCTATTCGAGTGTAAATTAGTGACTGTTTGCAAAAGTTTCTGTTCTCAGATTCTGATTCTGCAGAAAACCGAGTTTGCAAAACCAGTTTCTCAAGATCAGGAGCTAGAAAGAGAGTGAATGTCTACAAAAGTTTCTGATTTTCAAATTTTGATTCTGCAGAAACTGTGTTTGCAAAACCAGTATCTCGGAAACAGGAGCTAAAACGACACTATAAAAAAATTGTTTCTCAAAACCGTCTTTCTGAATGAGAAACTTTTGCAAACAGGAACTTAATAGCCAAGGATTGTTTCTTATGTGGAGCAGAATTGCTTTATCATTGAATTGATGGATACAAGATAGAGCTTGCTCTCCTAATTGTTGCTACTACTTTACCTAAGGCTGTACAGCTACGGTAAAACCTGATGGTATGAAGCTAGCTAGCTTTACCAGGAATTGATCGACAGGGTTGCGTGAGATGTGCATCTCCATGTATTTCCCATGTTGGTTTAATGTGGCTGGTGTGACCGTGAGGCTATATTTATCCATCTTACAAGTTGTAATGTTAGAGAAGTTTGTACTTTAAACTCCGGAGTGGGAGTAATAAAATCTGAATTTATGCCCCCCCCCCAAAAGAAAAATAACACTGAGATGTGAATTCAAGCATCTGAAAAAATAGTGTCGAATTGCTAAGCGACTCACGAGATAGAATTTTGAAGAATTGTTAGTATGTGATTAGGTTATAGAAAACAGTTTGTAAAGAGGCCTATCAAGTTCAGGGGTTATTGTCTGTTATCCATTACATACTTAACATGGGTTACAAATAAATGAACAAGTTTAGCTGTGCGGTTCTATGCAGTTGATGCCATAATCGACTGTGAGGAACAAATATGATGCAAGTAAGAATTGTACTTTACCTGTTAGCCTTCCCGCATGATATAATGCTTCTTCAGCAATGGGTCTCCATTGTTCTGCACACGAGTAGTTGATTCCTAGTCCAACGCTAAGTCCTCTCAGTAAATGCACTGTACGTAGCACGGAGAACAGTTATTCTGGAAAAGCCTATCATAGACAGAAAAGCATAGAAATTATTAAGTACATATCCATGCAAATTTTTGCAACAGAAAGAGATTGAGATCACTAAACAATTTGGCACGGAAAATGAAAATAGACATAGGACCAATATGCTATAGATAACGTAAGTTTGGTCTATAGCTGACAGATGGTAGTAAAGGGCAGGGAAAAGACTAGAGCTATAGAGCGTATAGGTCAATTTGAACTCAGCGCTATACTTTGCCGCCTAAGTAACATAAAAGTAAATAAACAATTAATCATCACTCTTTCAACTTCAAGCAGTTTCAGGTGGAAATCTAGCCCGAGTACATCTTCACCACAGAGAAAACCGCCATAAGATCTCATATGGAAACTGCCAGGTCGTCACGATGATACTACTCTTGAAAAGGTAAATTAGCTAAGTGCCAAAATGTCACATTCATCTATTTGTTAGTTGGCAAAGGGGAATTTCGGTAAAATGTAAGATTTCGTTGTTCCCTCCCTTTACATTCACATTATATAAATACATTTGCAGCATTTACATAACTAAAGTGGATTGTTCCAGTATTCCATCTTAAAACCACAAAAACAAACACGACTAATGGAGACAGCCTTTTTTTTTTCCTTTTTTAAAAGAAAACAGATTGCATTAGTTAAAGTGATGCTACATGGAGCGTAGAGACAGCCATGTTGATGATTAAGCTGATAAATTAATTTATGATCAAAAATGCATACCTGGACACCATTTTTTTTAATTGAAGATTCCTCTGAGAATGGTTGCAGCATCTTTACACCAGGTGGTAGCTTTGTATCAAACATTGTCTGGGCCAGCCTCAACATTTCTTTCTGCTCATCTTCGCAATTGCTTACCGTGTCAATACCGAGGCTCCTAATTTCAGAGAAGTTGCATTTAATATACCCAAACAGAAAAAAGAAAAGCAAAGAAAATAAAAACAAAACAATAATTACGGGATCACATTTAATCATCTTCAGAACAATCTAGCCAATGATCACTGTCTAATGCTTTTACGCACGACTAGGGGGTCCCATAAGTATCAGATCACTAAAAGTACGGTGATGAAATGCACCCTGCATTTGATGTGAAAGTATTGAATGAGGGACCCACGAGATTGTTTGTCCGTCAGTTCAGGGAGAAAGGAAGATAAATTTAAATGTTTTATCTTTAAGCTGCTCTTATTTTATGATTAAAAAATGTCAATCCTCACAAGATCACACCAATTTTAATGAAAGTTGATAGCATTTGTGTACTCTTCAGTAGAAGAACTCTTAACAGAAGTCTTTGGCGATTAAAAAGATAATGAGTTTCATACGCTAAGTGATTAATAATCATCCTTTTTAACCACATGAGTTTGTAATATCACATGAACTCATAAAGTCATAATACATCAGTTGAAAAATCTAGATACTAAATATGCAATATGATGCAATACCTGTAACTCTCGGACGCCTTTTCAGGATCATTATATGCAATCGCAAGCATGAGACTAGCAAATCCTAGCCTTAATGCCTCAGGTAGATCCTTCACTTGCCCATAATCAAGTAACGCAACCTGATTAATTAAATAAAGAATAGCCACATTATTGAGGGACTTTAAATAAACAAATTTGGAAAAATTGCAGATGAGAAATATGGGACTAAATGTTGAGTTATAAGCTCATGGAAACTAACTCACCTCAGAACCTTTACAAATAAAAATATTTCCAGGATGAGGATCTGCATGAAAGAAACCACTCTTCAGTATCATTTGTCCATAAGCAAGAGTCAAACTTTTAAGGATGTTCCTGCATTTTTGAAATTCTTAATCAGAACTATAAGTTCCGATGCCTTTTATATTGCAGATCAAAACACCATCACAATTAAAAGGAATAATAAAGAAAACGAACAACAGAAAAAATGAGATTTACGAAATTCCAGAATGTTAGAATGAAACGTTAAGTTAGGGAGACGATGGAAGTAAGATTCCCACCACCGTTGGTTAATATGTCAGAGCATGCAACAGCGTTGCGGTGAGAATAGGTCTGCTTGTTACTTCATACCAAAAAATATATCCTGAAAGTTTACGCAGCATCTTCCTAAGTATAAAAGCTACATTTTTGACATGAGTTTAGTACAAGCAATTGAGTGTTTAAACTGATAAGCAGCACGTGAAAAAACACCTGTTTCAAAGCGCTTGACCCAACTTGACTTGATATAACAATCAGGTCCTAATTCGATAAAATCAGAACATGTTGTACTAATCAATTGATATCGATACCGCTGATACTGTAAACATTTTTAAACCCTTAAAAGGTGCTCAAGTCTAAGCAAATCAAGAAGATGACTTTGGAAAGAACTGGATGCTTTCGTAGAACTTAATTTATGTGCATTTGAAAAGCTCAAACTATAAAGAAAACCAGATACTGCAAAGTGACAGAAAGGAGAAGGCCCACACATTACTTGTCCACCACTCCACAATTAGAAGCCTACCAGATTAAAGTTATCACATATCAGCCATACACTTATCAGATTTCATATAGCCACAGCCTTCTCTATAACGGGTTTTGTTTTAGATGAATTTGGAATCATTGGGGAACACAAATGCATTAAACATGTATTAAGACAAACAAAAGAATCTCCATCGGGTACAGGACAAAATGGTTAACGTAAATGTACACACACAGAGACCAAGGAAAGGGCACAATGAATGTTTTTCATTATTGGTCAAGCCAGAGCGGTGCAAACAGATAATTTCAGATAAAATGAATGAATAGCTCAAGTGATTGACATTCATAGAGAAAATAAAATTCATACTATGGAATTGTCGAGGGGCTTACTGCTTTGCTGCCGTGGCCACCTTACCATCAGGATTTATGCCTCTTTTTGCAATCTCATCACCGAGCTTCAGTATCGGGATTCCATCAATATATTCCATTACCAATGCCTTCCTATCAAAAATAAATTAACTTTATATCAATAGGGATGACTGGAGCTACTAGAGCAAAGTGCATATAGATTTTTAACATATTACGGTGTAATTCGTAGCAGGAGTGATGCCTTTTTTTAAAGAAAAACGACACGAAATGATGCCTAAAACTCTGATGCTCATGTAAAATGTAAATTTAGCATCTAAAAAGATATGTTCACAATTCTGGCAGTGCAATTCTCAGAAAGTGGATAGTTTGCAGAGCTTCAGCACATATGATTTGTGTTGGAGATGGAAAAATTAGCCAAGGAAGATGATCCACAATTGTTGTACCTAGTCACCATATTCCGTATCACCTGTGGCACCCGGACAGGGGTCTTCTTGTTATTCCAATAAAGAAAACCCCGTATTCTATCCATCGCATCAGCTTCCCTCAAAAAATTGAATTCGTATCCAATCTTGGACGTCGAAAAAGACCAGATGTCAGTCAGCAAACATCAACGCAATCACAATAAAGTAAAGTGAAAAAAATTACAAAATAAATAAAAAACGAAAGCAAGAGCAGGTACAGGTACAGGTCTTTATTTTCTAAAGTATAATGCAATATAATCACGTCGTGCGCAAAACATAATTTGATATGCACTTTCTGTGCGTTGCACGGGCGGACTAATTTCAACCAAAGTCACACATAAATCCACACAAACTCCCAAATGCTTAGGCGCTTTAAGTGTACAAAGGAAGCTTTACTGCGTTATTAGATTTCATAATTCACGCTTTAGAAATATGTTAATTCACTATTATTGAATGTTTGGAATATGTTATGTTTTGTAATATTTTGTATAATATGCTACTTAAGATTCATGATCCAAAATTATGACTTTTTCTTAGTTTTAGTACTTAGTAGTGCACAAGTTTATATTAACTTATTGTTCATTTAATGAAATACTCCCTCCGTCCCAAAACTACGTTCCCAGTTGAAACGGCACATATATTAAGAAGGAACAAATAAAAATGCATAAAAGTAGTAAGTGGGTGTTAAAGTATGACAGAGGCTGAATAAGAAATTAATAAAATGGGAGAGAAAATGAATTGAGTAATAGAGAGAATAAATAAAGAATGATAAAAAAGGTTGTTATTTTAGTATGGGAAGGTATCTCCGGGACAAACAAAAAACGGAAAGTGAGGAGGTAGTTTGGGGAAGGAGGGAGTGTATAATTTGATGCATGGAGTCTCTTATATACTTTTTTGGTCTTGTGGAAATCAACATTTTTGCATACTGTTCTATTTTCAATATATTTTTTGTAAAGTATATGAAACTGTCTATATAAAAGTTAGAAGTATATTTTGTAAACCTTGCTTTCAATTTTTTTTATTTTTGCACTTCCGATCTATGTGACTTAAATTTCAACTACGCAACATGTGCACTAACAACAGCAGAGTGCTATGTAGTGTTCCGTATGTTAGCATGCGATTATCACTACAACCGAGTAGATTTGTCTTCACTCATAAAGTAAATATCAATTTAGCAAAATACCAAAGGCAAAAAAACCTAATATGCAATAGGTATTCTAACAGCTAAGAGCAGATCATGGGGAATTCTTACTTAGAACTCTCGTTATAATTGATGTCTAATGATGCATTGAGATGACTATCAATTTCATTTAGTGATAGTATCATGTCACAAACATAGTAAGGATGAGATATGTACTTAAAAGAAGGGGACGGAAAAAGGGGAAGCTGAGGCATCCATTAGGTTAAAGGTAACCTTTATGTTTCTCCTACCATTGCATGAGAAAGGAACAAACACGCGAAAAAAAGGAAAGTGATTTCATTCTAAGATACCAACAGTTCATACCATGCATATTACAGCAAAAAAAATGTTTATCTACAGATATAACTGAAACAAGAAAGGTCAAGGAACGTAGCCTCTAAAGGTGTAGTAAGTAGGTCTCGGCTTCATATCCGTTAATACCAGCATGGGATTTGTAGAAGGGAAGGAGAAGATAGCCTCCCGAAATGCAATCCAAAAGAAAACATAAGTGAAAGAATAGCAGGTGCAAAGATCAAGGTCAATGAGAAACATACCTGCTTCTCCATTTCCTTGGTGGCAGAATATAGATCAAACTTTATCTGATTTTTGCATGTACAATGCAAAAGTTTGCAAATTTCGGATATCAGTCATCATGAGATCCTGCCCATCAGGGTGCTGAACCTATGCAGATAAAACACAATACTTAAAACCTGAAGCATATTAACACCCTAAGCCGAGATATGAATTTTATCTCACCTTGACGACAACATCCGTCTTATCACCTTTTAGTCGTGCTCGATGAACCTGAGTATACATGAAAATTGAGACAAGAACAAAGTGAGACTTCTCGGACCTAGTGAGAATAACAGCGGCCACAGGACGCCAAAGATAAAATGGGATGTAAACAGCTAAAGTATCAGATATTCTCATGAGATGGCCACTGGAGACTCTATTAAAGCTCAAATCATGTCTAAATTTCTTACTGTCATTTCTTTGGTTAACCGGCTTAGCCTACTTACAGTTGGATTCAATTCGAAATGAACACTAGTCAGCGAACAAAAATCCAGACTTACAAAAAAAATTCCGAGACAAAATATGCCTTATGCACAAGATTGAGGAAAACAATTATCTAAAGGACTCTATTATAAGGAACTTATGGTGGAAACGAATATTGAGAAATCAATATTTTTTGGGGGAATTGATGAAATGAAGGCTTTGGCAGTGAAAACGCTATTAAATTGCGGAGTGGATAGAGAGTACCTGTGCGATTGATGCGGAACCAATTGAGTTAACATCAAATGTCTCGAACAGTTCATCGACACCACAACCCAACTCCTTCTCCAACACAACCTTAATTACATCATATGGGGTGGCAGGGGCCTGATCATATAGAGTGACCAACCTTTTCACCCAGGCAGCCGGAGCCAAGTCAGGCTTCCCAATAATTTGGGCAACCTATGGGATTCCAAAACATGAATCTCCGGATGACAATGTGAACCATATAAGTGAAAACTATGAAAGCAAGTTGCAAATTTACTCGCAGAAACGAAATTACATACACTCCTTTTCGTTCAAAACTACATTTAACTTGAACTAAACTAACAGACATGATTTCACACCTACAGTTAACTTTTTTCCCTGCTCATTCTATATTCATACTCCCAACAAAGACTTGATTTGACACAATACCTACTTTTCCAACATCTAAACAATTTTTTCACTACTTTTCGAAACCAAAACCCTAAATCTCAGTCCAGTCCTGATGCAAATCGACTTCATAGAATTTGACAATAGAAAAAGCAACACAGAATATATACATGATTTGACTCATGCATACCTATTAACATCTAAACTTTTCTCATCATTACTCCTTAATAACCGTAAGTCGAAATGTCAGTTCAGTCTTGATCCATCCAAGCTACACATAAGTCGACAGCAGAAAAGGCTGGACAGTGAAAAGGACAACTAACACCCATAAACCACTCAACCAATCTAAGAACCAAATAGAAATGAAACTGATTAAAACAACCAAGAACCCACAACATAACAATTGAAGCAAACTAATGTGGAACACAAAACAGTAAAATTGATAGTACCTTGAGAAAAAACTTGGGTACGTTGTTGTTGTTGAGAAAAAACCCACCAAGATCAGCACACATACTATATATCTTATCAGCCGCAACATCATGCTGCTTCTCCCACATTGCCTCTCTCTTCTCAGCATTCCCCTCAAAATTCACTCGAAGTTGAAACACCTAAAAAACACAGAAAGATCAAATCTTTCCAACAATTAAAACATCAAAACACCAAATTGACCATAAAACAAAGATTGAACTTATACCTTGTAACCGGTATAAATATCGACAGCTCGAACCCAGAACTGGAATGAACGCTGCCATAGTCTGAAGTGCGTAAAAACCTTTTCTCCAAACTCATTTACATCTAGAGGAAGCCCAGTTATTTGCATGATGCTTGGAGAAAAGAAAAAGAAATTGTGGGTTTTAATTTTTTATGGGATTCTTTACTTAATTGTTGTGAAGTGTTTTGTCAATCTTGTTGAGGTGTAGGCGGAGGGGATTGGGAATCTTCTCATGCATGTTTTTGCCTAATTCATATCTCATTCTTGTTATTTTAAGTGAGACTGAATTGTGGCTGAAAACTACTATATTTAGGACTGACTGACGGACTGACTAGGGAGTACTACCGAAGAGTACAGGCCAGTGTGTTTGGGGAAGTAATCGGATGCGAAGACAGCGGGGTGTGGATCTTCGATTGCAAGCCCACAAGATGTATTCTTTTTACTAAACAAGGAAATGATGTTCGCGAATTTTCATTTAATTCTTCTTAAATATAATAGTACAAATATATATATACATCTAAATTTTTCTTTTAAAATAAAATGTAATATACATCAAGTGATAAAAAAGAAGAGGGAGAAAAAATAAACAACCAACTTTAGGATATTGATTGTCACACTTACTGCATGATAATTGCAAATTACCAATATAGCATCTTGAATCATTGTTTGTGATGGGTTACTTAGCGTAAAAATATAAAATTAAATTTTTGATGTTACAACTACCCATTGTAAGATAAAAACATCTTTCTTTTTATAGATTGTATAGATGATTGGAACGTAAGAAACTGTCACACTTACTATATGATGATTGCAACCAACTTTAGGATAATGATTTAAACATAAGAAACTGTCACACTTACTGCATAATGATTGCAAATTATCAATATAGCCTTTAGAGTCCTTGTTTGTGATCGGTTATTTGGGGTATCCATATATGCTTAAATCTTGGGTGTTACAACTATCATTGTGAGAGAAAAACACCTTTTGTTTTTATAGATGGCATATGTAAACAACAGCACTTACACTTCCAATGGGGGCATACCCCAGAAATACAAACTGTACATTCAAACATGGAGCTAAAGATCAATGCAAACTAAGCAACTACATTACGACCCGGCTTTTAACAAAGGAGGCCCTGAATTGCAGGGCTTCACACCTTTCCTAACCCTTTTCATACATGGACGCTAAGGAAAATCAATCACAAACATGAACTTTGCTGCTAATAAGTCCAACATATCAGAGGTGTCCACTTCTGAGAGTAGCAGTAGAATGAGAATATCAGAACCAAGGCAGCAGCATGTACAATGAACTTTTGGAGACATTGACCATCTCCTCATCCAAATCCATCAATTACAATCATTTATGGGACAAAGTTCAATCCTAAGCAAAATCCCAGGAAAAATTGCTCCAAATGTTTTGCATTAAAGCATCGTAAATTTCCAGAAAAAGAATTTAGACAAAACAAACAGGAACCCAAATCTATCAAATAATGAGAGTGAGCCATCCGCATCAGTACAAAGTGCTCATTTGTCCTAAGACGATGGAGATGGCTTCAAGCCTCTTATGTATGCTTGAGAGATTTACCTGTTTTTCACCAGCACGACTATTAAGCTCTTCTCAAGTTGAGGGTAGTGATCCATGCCTATTGCCTGCAAGCTTAGAGAATAACGTCTTCTATCAGTGACAGACAGCATTGTGTTATTCTGTTAGCAGCACACATGATCACATACCCCCACTGTAAAACCATTGATGAACACAAACCTCCTAGATTATTGTTAAAAATATATGTCATCAGATTGCTCATTCTTTTGAAAGATGTGTTTGTTCCTAGCTGTTCACACTCCATCAGTAATTGCACATGCCATACCAGCTCTTATGTAAACAACATGCCGCTTTCTTAGAGATACCTGAATTTCAACAATCTCTTGTTTCCACTGATGTATTGCACATTTCACACACATCATCTTCCCTGAGTCTCTGTTTTGTTTATAATCTGTCATGACAGGCCAACCAGGTAATAGTTTTGATTAAGCTATTACTATCATTTCTGCTTTGTGCAAAAATTTCATATCTTTCACATATAACATACTCTAAACATCAAAATAACAAACGAAGATTAATGTTAAAAACTGGTTAAATCAATACATCAGCATTATGAATATACAACAAAGATTTGCAAGGAACGTTATTAATATCAACACTATCAACACTAATATTGCAAGGTTGGGATGATTCATATGTTTCTTACATGTTTTGCTTCTGTCTTGCTTGTATTTATTGAAAGCAGAAATCCAAGTAACTATTAGCATTAAATCATACCACTAAGTTTTAATTAATTAACTTTGCACAACATCAGTCAGGTAGGATATAGCAAAGCACCTACTCCTGCACAAAGAACCAACTCCTGCAGAAATCAGTTCAGTGCTTACTGTTGCTTCTATATAGTTTGCATAATGAAATCAACTTCCTAAATATCACGTAGAATAGTCAGAAGTATGCACAAAACTCTCGAAAACACACTTAGAAACAAATATGATGATCCATCCTGCAGCCCTTCAGCAAGGACATCAAATTCCAAAATAAAAGTAAGAGATATTACCCCTTGCATTATATTAGCCAGTAGAGATCTCGAATCACAGTAGCAGAACCATATATCTGCAAACAGGGTGAGAAATCAGAATGTAAAATTAATGATATACCTGCACTAAGCAAAAGCTGCATAATCAGACGAATAAACAGGATAAGATACAAATTAAGTAATTCACCTAGATCACAAAACGTTCAATCGAAGATACATCCAATTCCAAAAATAACTAAATCTAACAATTGATCTCATAAAAGCCAGAATTCAATTAGTTACTTGACCAGTTATTCTATCAAGCTCTTTCGCTAGATAAACCCTATTCTCCGCATCCTGCCACAATCTATAACACAAAAGCACACTTCAATCAGACTTAAACCTTAATCGGCAATTCCATCACCGATTCTATTAGCAAATCAAGCAGGCCTATATCATTCATAGATCAAAAATAAGAAACAAAAATTTTGGTATCATAACTGCCTCATGTGAGGGAAAATTGGCTCTCCTTTTACATATAGTATAGATAATAGTATCATTCTACATGTTAGCAATTTGATGTCAGACAGCTAAAGGACGTCCTAAAGTTTTAATGGATATAATCAGTGAGCCTACCTAGATGGAAACAGCTGATATTTGTTCATATTTGTTCTTTTTCACTGGAATGGACATTGCTTCAGTAGCCATTTTTTCATGATCATCTGTATACACCTGAAATTCAAAGTGTTCAATATCAATACAACCATGTGGCACTGCATATTAGGAAACAATGTTGCATGTGAAGTTACCTTTTAAAGCATGTTCTTACCGGATGGTTATGTGGATGAGAATTCTTACAAAATCTCTTTGCAAACGACATTTCTTGTTTTGCATCAGATTGTGCAGTCCACTGCCGGTGGCCTTATGAAGGCCTTTATGGCTTGAGAGTTCCTTACCCTCGATAAAGCCACATATAACTGTCTGGATTACTTGAGGTGTGATGCTGCTAAATGTGAGATAAATGGAGGTTGGATTTATTCTGAGTGTGATCAGAGTATTGTCGAAGATAGAAAGAATCTGTAGTAAAGTGACATAATGAAGATTCATGTAACTACTATCATAGAAAGATAAGGAAATGTTACGGTTAGATACTGACTGAGGTGCTATGTTTTCTAGATTGTAGGCAGGAGTGGAGTGTTTGGTTTTCTAGTCATATGGATGGTAGTACTTCATCTGTGCCATTCGCAATTTGGAATGGAAACTTATTTCTTTCCAAAAATACAAAAATTATTGAACAATTAGTAAAGTAGTTAAATAAATCGAGGCCTTGAACTTAATATATATAAAACAATAATTATTATATTCAGATTTCACTGGACATTTACACTTTCTCAGGCCCATCAGATGCTAAATGAATGTGCATCTCATTTATAATCATTCACAAAATAATGAACACCTCAAAACGCAAAGGCAATTAACACAATACTTGCAAAACGATAAACAACTGAAAACTAAGAATTATAAAGCTTGTGTAGAATTAAACTTAGACTCTAAAATAAGCATCCCCAAAACAACTTTCCATTATCAAATTCAACACACCAGTCAGAAAAGGTTGAATAAATAAGCGATTGAACTAAATAAAGATAGAAAATGGAAAGAACCAACTACAATACCTGGATACAAGATGGAGAAGAGATAGTTGAATACCCTGTTACCTGTCAAGAACTGCCTCAAATTCAGAATACACACATGAAGCAAAAATCAACTGAGAAAAGCCACTTCATAAGGTGGACTTCGGTGCCAAATCTGGCCTCTTTCATGTAAAATAGCAGCTAATTAGTAGTTAGAAATTACACAATCGTCAAAATAGTAGTAATTAAATATCCTCATAGCTGCAATGTCAAATACTGATCTTCTGATCACATAGCTTAAAAGTTGACCTGAGGCCCCATATTTTTATTTGTCACTACTAATTTGTAAAACCCCATATTAAGAATCCAATGTGACACTCAAATCATGAATGACATATAAAAATTGAATACCTGGCATTTCTTGCAAACAATCAGGGACTACATTTTCATATGGTATCACATCTTGAAATTGTAACAGATAAAAAATAAAAAACCAAAACAATAAACTTGGATGCATGTAGTTTTCTTAGAATGATCAACTTACTCCATGGTTAAACCAAATAAAATAAAAGTAAACTATATCACTAATCTGAATAATTGTCAACACATCTAAACCTTCTAATGTTGGAGTGTAGCACAAAACTTTTATTCTCGCAGGCTCATCTGTAAAAGACCACACAACAACAACATACCCAAGAACCCGCCCATAGGCAGGCTCATCTGTAAAGGACCACAACAATATGAAAATTACAAAAAGATAGCTTTGCTCATAGACACAATATACCTCTCATGATTCAAATATCGAGTCGAGCTCATCTTCGTGCTCGGATATAGATCACAAAGACATAGATGCATAGTA
>JAYMSH010000141.1:0-13998 GCA_036897905.1 Aragoa cleefii | reverse complement strand
CCGGGCCGGGTACCCCTGGCTTGAGACTCAGGCCCGAGCCCGGCCCCGTAGGCCAAAAACTGAGCTCAGGCCCGGCCTGGTGCGTCATCAGGTCAGGTATAAGTCTGGCCCAGTCGGACCGGGTACCCATCGGGGTGGGCCAAATTGCCATCCCTATCCATACCGTCTATTGTAGTCAAAGTCCGACGATACAAAAGAAAGGCAGGCAATATGGCCCGGTGACATTAATTTAGAAAGCCCTCTACAGCCCACTATACACAATATGATGGTCGTCTCATTTCCTGTCTTTCATCTTCCTTCACTGCCATTCATCATTCTTCTTGGACGCGATTGGAGCGGCCTCAGGTCGCGAATTGTGTGCCTAGGCTAGGAGAGCTCTTCCTAACACCTCGAGTTTCCATTTTGCACTCATTTCGCTTCTGCACACATTTCGTCCATCACACGAACCAGTCTGAGCTTTTTGGGCAAACATTTTCAATTCAAACCCTCTCATGGAAGCCCCTCTCTTTTTCAACACTCTCCTCTAATTAGCTTCTTCGTCACCCTAAAAAACCCCTGGAAATTTGATCAACTCAGCTCAGTTGCTTGGCTATCTTTGATTTGAAGTACGGAATTTTCATTTTGTGCCAGTAGATTCTCTTTATAGTTGAGGTGCTCTGATTTGTTCTGTTTATCGGTTTTCTTGTTATGGGATTTTTTGTATTTTCGCAGTTACATTGAGTTGAACTCTCCTGCTTCTGATTGGGTTTAGTTTGTAGTATAATTTACTTGAGTTTTCTAGCTTTTGTGGGTTTAATGACTTGTTGATTAAAATGGGGTTTTCCCATTATTTAATACCTCGATTTCGCCATGTACCGTATAGCTCTTTTCCGCCCCAGCATTTACAAAGGCTTTTCATGTTTTTCGGTGGTTTCGCGTCCCATATGTACTGAAACTTTTAAGGGAGATGATGTCGAAAATGGGTTCCGGGAGGAATTCGTTCTTAATGAGACGTGTGAGACTATGACATTCGAGGATAGCACAGAGGAAAGAGCTTCAGATTTGTATGATTCGCTTGGTTATTGGGGAGCCAATGCTAGTAGTATTAGTGCTGATGGAGTCTGCCACCAGGGAAATTTCCCTGCTAGACAACATTTCGTTAACAAGGCAAAGAGCAATGCTGCAAGGATTCTTGAAATTCTTCTTCAAGATGGTCCGGGATTCGATGCAAAACCAGTTTTAAGTGATCTAGGTGTGAGAATTTCTGGTCTTCTTGTGAGAGAAGTTCTTCTTGGTATCTTGAAGACCATAAATTATGTGAACAAGAACAGGTTTGCGAAGCTAGGTCTCAAGTTTTTTGTGTGGTCTGGTGAACAACAGGGTTACAGACACACGGCAAACGCCTACCACATAATATTGAAGATCTACGCGGAGTCTAAGGAACTCATGGCGATTTGGAAGTTAGTCCATGAGTTGATCGTGAAAGGGTACCCCACTACCGCACGTACTTTTAACATCTTTATTTGTGCTTGTGGTGAGGCTGGATTAGCTAGAAAAGTTGTGGAGAAGTTTATTGAGACGAAGACATTTAACTATAGGCCGTTCAAACATTCGTACAGTGCCATTTTACATTCTCTTTTGACCCTATATCAGTACAAGCTGATCGAGTGGGTTTACCAGCGGATGTTGGTCGAAGGTCATTCATCGGATGTGTTAACCTACAACGTTATTATGTGTGCAAAGTTTCGGCTAGGAAAACTGGATCAGTTTCACCGATTACTTGATGAAATGGGGAGAAGTGGTTTTTCACCTGATTCTTATACCTTTAATCTCCTTTTACATGTTCTAGGTAAGGGAGCCAAACCATTAGCAGCATTGAAGCTTTTGAGTCACATGAAAGAAGTTGGTGTCAATCCGAGCGTTCTCCACTTCACTACATTGATAGATGGGTTTAGCCGGGCTGGTGATATGGAAGTCTGCCACTATTTCTTCAATGATATGATAAATTACGGATGCGTTCCTGATGTTGTTTGTTACACTGTCATTATAACGGGTTATGTGGTGGCAGGTGAGTTTGGTAAAGCTCAAGAGATGTTCACTCAGATGATTAACAAGGGACAATTGCCTAATGTGTTTACTTACAACTCTATGATCCGTGGGCTTTGTATGGCTCGGAAGTTCAATGAAGCTTGTTTGATGTTCAAAGAAATGGAATTGAAAGGCGTCAATCCCAATTTTCTTGTGTATTCTACTTTGGTGAGTTTTCTTCTAAAGGCTGGAAGGCAGTCTGAAGCCCAGGAAGTTCAAAGACATTTGATGGAGAAGGGACAGTATATTCATCTCCTGGAAAAGATCAAGACGTATCGGAGATTCTAAGCAGATGGAGTACATAAAGTAGGGAATAGCTTCCGATATCTTTGATTCACTTCAAAGCATCTGTAAGTTTCAGCTAATCCAAATTTGACACTGTTACATCTAAATGTAGGTATACCATATACATGACCATAAGAAACAGTTAAGCAACTACTTCCTTCATGCATCACTAGTTTCTTGCATAATTTCGCATTGTTTTGCCTGAACTCTGTCGTAGAATCATTTTTAGTTGGAAAGGCTTTTTTGTCCCATCTAACCTTCTGCTTTGCATTTAAGAATCGAGCATGTTATTAAGGTATAGCCATAATCTGATCTGTTTGCCAGGGAATTTATGTTACCCCATTCTGATTCAAGCACTCTTCTTTTTAGTATTAGAGTTATTGTGGATGGCATCAGGGGGGGAGGGGTGAGGGTGCAAAAGAGATTGGACTCGAGAAAGTGAGTTCCCAATGTTCAATCCCCGATCTTGATTGATGACTGATTTCTCGAAGCTACTCAAAAAGCCCAGATTAACCATAGAAAAGAAGAGGTCATTTGACAAAATGTGATTTAGTTAGTTGTCGACTGGTCTGTCTAAAGGCTTGAACAATTGTGTGAGTGCCACATCACAGTTGCATATCCCTGCTTCGTCTCCACGTAATGCTTTTGAGCCACATCTGATGGTCGCAGATACTTGGGAAGCCCTTCAGAGGTCGTTGGTGCATTTCGCGTGTTTGAATTCTTTAGAGCCATGTCTGATTGCTGCTTATGATCATGCATCCGAGGAAGTTTTAAATTCTGATCAGGTACTTGAATATGTGGAATCTCTTAGTAGTTAAAATTCACACTAACAAAAACATTCGATCTGTTAATGGGAAAGATGCATGAATATACCTTTTAATATATGTAGCTTAATTTTCAATTCATGCTACATCCTGGTGTTATTAGAAACTCTGCACCAGCTTCATTTGTAAATTTAGATGGTCTTGTTGCAGATGAAAATTTCTAAAGTTGGATGGGGGGAGAGGGGGGGTGGGGGTATTGATGGAATTCTGTGCATAAATAAAGTAACACGGGATATGGTGCAAATAGCAGTATCATATATCACTGACGAGTTCTAATTCTAAGCACAAGCATGTTAAACAGTGTTTTCACCTGAGTAATTCACTGAAATGCTGCTGTTTGGCTAAACTTTGAGTAGTTAAACAACGAGGTGAAATTTACTCATGGTGTTATGAACTAAATATCATCCCAGAACACTGAAACTGTGGCCGGTACTCTAATGTTGTTTATCTTAGCCTGATTTTGCATGACTGACTGCAGGTCTTCGTTGGAGGTTCGTACCAAGTGCGCTGGCACTTTTTATGAATGGTCTGCCTAATATAGTTAAAAATTTCCCATTGAAGATTCAAGATCCGATGCCAGCTAGTTTCAGGGGTGGGAAAGAGAAGACTAGACAGATTCATGATCCTATACCTGCAAGTTTCAAGTATCTCCATGACCCAGTTCGCAAGACAGATACGATAATAACAGATTTTGATGAAAGTGCGATTGGGAGAGTGGTTGCCAGGTAATTCGGGTTTCTGGCTGAGTATTCCTCTTCGTGCCTATACCAAATCTACAGGAGACCAAACTCTAGCTGAAACACCAAGATTGCCAACAAGGGATGATGCTTATTCTGAGTTTGTTTTCTATCTGAAGGGTTTGATGCATTTCCAACATTACTGTCGGCTGGTGGTTGCTCATTGATTAATCGCAGAATGGTGAGTTACATTGTATTAGTAATCCCTATTGTTAATAATATTATGATGTTATTTGTAAAACAAAGGCAAAGGTTCCCGGGATACCAGTTGTATGCCCGTGTTAAGTTTCACCTCTTAATTTAATGTATAGTGAAGCTTTAATGTAATAGTACAAGGATATTAAAAGACAGTTGCAGTTTTTACAGAACAATGTAAGCTTATGTGATGCTTCATTTTGTTTTTTAACTCCGTATCACGAGCTGCTAGCAGCTCTGATTCTGAAGCTGTCGACAGCTCCGATTAAATGTTATGTTGCAAAAGACAATAGCTGAATGAGACACCTATATTCTATATTGCACAGTAGCATAACTGGTCCCCTAGGATGCACATTGCACACAGGATGCACGGTGCATGAGTACGCTATACAGTATGAATAAGGGAATACATACATTTTAAATATTGTGGATAAGACAAGAAGTTATACCCTAAAACAATTCACTCTTATCATCTACATTAAAAATATCGCACAACTTCTGATGCATGCAATATTAAAAAGCTCCGCCACCATTATTGACACCATCAGGTTGATGTGAGCTACGTCCCGTGCTTAGCAACGTTGGGTAGTGCTAAAACGTACTTTGTCACAACCTCTTCCACGTAGCAGGATGGATGAGACATGTGAATGCTTAGTCCACTTGGTTAGAGGGTCGTCCGACGGCTCTTTCATTGCGAGCTATCTTTCGGTTGTTCTCAATAAGTTGCCACGAACGATGGCATTGAAGGAACCAAATGTGTATGAGTGGGACAGAGTTGGAACATGGTTGATGTTGAATAGGTGGTTCGTGTTAGAGTATACTCCCTCTTTTCTTTTCTTTTAATATAAGAGGTTTTGGAACTTTTCACACATATTAAGGTAGAATACTTTTCCAAAGCTAGCATAATTAATGAGTAAGGAAGATGGTAGTGCTATTAGGGGTAAGATTGGAAAAAGTGAGCTAAAAGCACCTAAAACATCTTATATTTTGCAAATAGTTCAAAACTCTAAAACCTCTTATATTAAAAAAATGAGGGAGTATTGTTCAATTGAAAACTGAAGAAAAGATTGGATTGAATTGAAGAGAAGCAGAGAATTGAGGACCTGTCTGCAAATATCAAAATGGCATAACAGAATCCGTTGGCGTGTGTGCTACACGCGCAAGTTCAAAATTCAGTTAAAATGGTACAACAGATTTTTGGCTCCCTTCTCTGTTTTCAATTCTGTTTCTTGATTGTAAAATCTTCTGATATAAATATCAGAAGATTCAATAGTTAATTCACTTGTTCAATTCATCAGATCATCTTCCGCAACTCTAATCTCTCAATTGTAAACAATCATTCAACATCAATGAGAATTAAATCGTTCTTTTATAATATATATTCTTCTTGTTCATCAAGATTAAAAAATTCACATGGTATCATTCGCCGACGATCTCTGGTGATCTGCTTCCGCATTCGAATTCTTGTCAAATCTTTGAATCTTCGTCTTCATCTGGTCAATCATGGCAACTGTCAATCCACCACGTTCGATCAATCCGTCTGACAATTCTACGTCTGTTTACTACATTCATCCAGCTGATGCTGGAGTCAAGCTAATTTCTAATCTCTTTGATGGGCAATAAATATCTTTCATGGAGTAGAACTTTATTGATGACTCTGCAAATCAAGAATACGTCTGGATTTGTGGATGGTCAATTCAAGTTTCACCAACAACTGATCTAATTTTGTCTGCTACTTGGAAGAGAGCAAACAGTCTGGTTCTTACTTGGCTTCTTCTCAGTATTGTCCCTTTGATTCGCCAAAGTTTATTGTATTTCATATCAGCTCAAGAAGTTTGGGATTAACTTCCAACAAGATATGCAAGTGATGGGCCAAGACTCTATCATCTGGAGAAATCATTAAGTGCAATATCTCAAGGTACTCAGTCTATCAAAGATTATTATACAAGTTTCAAAGGTTTATGGGATGAATATCTTAGTTACGGGCCATTGCCACAGTGTAATTGTGGGGTTATGCAAACATGCTCTTGTAATCTTTATCAACAATTTCTTACCACACAACAATCTGACTGTGCGATTAATTTTTTGATTGGATTAAATGAGTCTTTTTCACATATAAGAAGTCAGATCCTAGTATCTAGTCCTTTGCCTACTTTAACTAGAATATGCTATTTGTTGCTTCAAGAAGAAGGACAAAGATATCTGCAGAATTTTTCTACTAGATCTATAGCCATGCAATCTACATCTAGAAATCAAGAATCTGCTGCATTTTTGATTAATCAACAGATTCCTCAGAACAAGTTTAAGGGAAAAGGCCTTTTTGCACTTGCTGTCAAGTACATGGCCGTACAATTGAGACTTGTTTTGATATCCATGGACCACCACCCAATTGGAATATGAAAATATGAGGCTATTCTTAGAATTCAAATCCAAGATATTATAGAAATAATGGAAATTCTGATTATGGTAATAATTTTGGTGACAAACCTAATTATGGAGGAAATTCTGGATATAATGGAAATTATGGCCCAAGCTTCAATGCAAAACCACCAAATAAGCCTACAACAGCTGCAGTCACTACACAACCTTCAGACATTCCACAAGAATATCAGGAATATCCAGAATATGATGATAACCACAATCATAATTCTCAAACTGAGTATGATGCTTCAACAAATCCACACAGCTTTTTTAATCAAGATACATATCATCAGTTTATGGAATTTGCAAAATCTCAAGCTGGATATATCTCTTTTGATCCCGAGGCTTCACATTCTATTGCTACTGCTATTGCTGGTCCAATCTCACATCAAATCTTCACTAGCAGTCAGTCATGTCAGTCATCAGGTCCAATTCTTCATTCTCTTTGTTTTTCAGTTCATAATAAAAAGTTGCATCCTAAGTTTCACTGGATTTTAGACACTGATGCATCAAATCATATGATATGTGATTTAAGTTTGTATAGCATACCACCTGTACCTATTGATGTCAACGTTAGTTTTTCTACTGGTGATGTTACTAAGGTCACTTATATTGGTACTGTAAAAATAACTGATAACTTGATTCTGCACAATGTGTTATTTGCACTTGATTTTGGTTTTAATTTTATGTCAATTTCTAGTTTAACAAAATGTGGAGATCTAGTGGTATTTTTCTTTCATCCAAATGCATGTTACATGATTTAAAAATCAGGAAGATGATTATCTCTGTTGAAGTTAAAAATGGATTATATCAACTAGAGATTTCACCAACAAATGATCAATCAGCAGTTCAAGATGTATGTTCCGTTCCTGACAACTGTTCTGTTCCTGCCAATGTGTTCACATGTATATCAGCTGCTGCATCATCAAATAATGTGCCTATTGATGTTTGACATAATAGATTAGGTCATATGCCATTTCCCACGTCATGTAGTTTGAATTTACCCAGTTCTGTCAAAAATAAGACAATTTCTCCCTGTGATATATGTCATTTTGCAAAACAGAAGAGATTGTCATTTTTTGATAGCATGACTTGTACTATTTCTGCATTTCAAATAATAAATGCTGATATATGGGGACTATTCAGTGTCACTTCTCATGATGGTTACAAGTATTTTTTGACTTTAGTAGATGATTTTACAAGATGCACCTGGATTTTTCTCATGACTAACAAATCTGATGCAAGAAAACATATTGTGAGTTTTTGCACACTTGTCAGAAATCAGTTTCAATCATCTGTGAAATGTATTAGATCTGACAATGGACAATAATTCATTTTTAATGAATTTTATAATGCCAATGACATTGTCCATCAAAGATTGTGTGTGGAAACTCCACAACAGAATGGAGTTGTTAAAAGGAAACATCAGCATATATTACAGGTTGCAATGTCAATTCTTTTTCATTCTTATTTCCCTTTACATTTTTGGTCAAATAGCATTCTAACCGCAATGCATATAATAAATAGAATCACATCTGTGTCTTTACAAGGAAAAAATCCCATTTGAATTGTTATACAATAAAAATGTGGATTACACTTACATGAAGACTTTTTGATCATTATGTTATTCATCTACACTTAGGGCTCACAGAAATAAATTTGATAAAAGAGAAAAATGTGTTTTTCTTGGCTATCCATTATGCCAAAAGGGTTATAAGTACTACCAGCTGGAAACTAAAAAGATCATTGTTTCAAGAGATGTTGTATTTGAAAATAATCATTTTCCTTTCAAACAATATCAAACACAACAGATGATAACATTTCACAATCCAATTTAATCAATTTGTATTACAATTTTTTTGGACCTAACCTTACTGCACATATTCCATTCATTGACAATTCATCACCTACCAACAATTCACCTACACCACAATCCAATGTTACACCACCTACCAATACTCCACAAACCACCAGCAACACAGATTTACATCAAGAACATCCAGTTCACCAAAATCCTGCACCACAACCAGACATACCTGCTCCAAGAAGATATGTCAGATCAAGTTCTAATCCTGCACACTTACAAGTCTATGACTGCCAACTGCCACCATCCATCATACAACCTACAGCAGCCACCAGCTGCAAATATTTTAGCAGGCAAACAATATTTAATTTTCCAATATCTATCTACAGAAAGACTTTCCAAATTCTATGCTTGTTTCACAGCTTCAATCACTAAAATACCTGAACCTACATCATACAAAGAAGCTGCTTAACACATTGAATGGAAGGAAGCTATGAACATTGAATTAAAAGCCCTAAGAACAACACATGGATTCTTATTGATTTACTTAAAGATAAAAATTGTGTTGATTGCAAATGAGTTTTTAAAGTAAAATACAAGTCTCATTGTTCAATTGAAAGATACAAAGCAAGACTTGTAGCAAAAGAATATACTCAGGAAGAAGAACTTGATTATTTTGAAACATCTTCACCTGTTGCTAAACTTACTACTGTCAAGGTTTTACTTTTCAGTGCATCTGCTAAAAACTGGTCCCTACATAAGTTAGATGTAAATAATGCATTTCTGCATGGTGAATTACATGAAGAGGTATATATGAAACCACCTCCAGGATATTGCAAGCCAAATGACAAGAGGGTATGTAGATTAACAAAAAGCCTTTATGAATTAAAGCAGGCTTTAAGACAGTGGTTTAGGAAGCTCACTCAGAGTTTGATTGACTATGGTTACAAACAATCCAGGGGGCAGCTTGTTCATTATTCATAAAATCTAATGAATCTTCTTTCACCACTCTTGCAGTATATGTGGATGACATATTTCTTGCAGGAAATGATCTTTCAAAAATTACACAGATCAAGCAACATCTTGATAAGCTATATACAATTACAGATCTAGGTAAATTGAAGTACATGCTAGGAATTGAAATGGCACAATCAAAAGCTTCCATTGTTCTCACTCAAAGAAAATATGCTATTGACCTTCTAAAAGATACAAGATATCTTGGCTACAAACCAGCACTAACTCCAATGGATCAGAAACTCAGATTGCAAGCTACTGATGGCTCACCTCTTGTTGACATCACTGAATATAGAAGACTAATAGGCAGGCTAGTTTATTTAACAATAACTAGACATGATCTTTCATTTGCCAAACAGAACCTGAGTCAATTTATGAGTGCACCAAATGCATCCCATCTTGATGCAGCTCATAGAGTTCTCAGATACATCAAGGGTTCACCAGGTCAAGGAATTCTTCTACCAAAAAACATCAATTTTCAACTTAAAGCTTATAGTGACAGTGATTGGGCAACATGTCCAGACACAAGGAGGAGTGTAACAGGATATGCAATTTTTTTAGGAAATTCACTGATTTCCTGGAAAGGCAAGAACAGTCCACTATAAGCACATCTAGTGCAGGTAGAATATAGAGCTATAGTATCAACAACCAGTGAGGCATAGTGGCTACTCTACCTCTTAAATGATCTCAAAATCAAACATACAACTCCAGTTCATCTTTATACAGACAACGGATCAACATTTTGCCTTGCCAACAACCTTGTGCAACATGAGTGAACAAAACACATAGAGTTGGACTATCATTTGGTCAGAGGCAAGGTTTAGTCCAAAATTATCAAGCTTTTTCAGATTCCAACACAAGATCGAATTGCTGACATTTTTACCAAACCTCTAGGAGATCCTCTATTTGCTACACATATCTCCAAGTTGAGCCTGTCAAACATACACGTTCCACTTGAGGGGGTGTTAGATTATATAGTTCAATTGAAAATTGAAGAAGAAAAGACTGGACTGAATTGAAGAGAAGCAGAGAATTGAGGACCTGTCTGCAAATATCAAACTGGCATAACAGAATCTGTTGGCCGTGTGCTACACGTGTAGTTCAAAATTCAGTTAATCTGGCACAATAGATTTATTGCTCTTTTCTCTGTTTTCAATTATGTTTCTTGATTGTAAAATCTTATGATATAAACATCAAAATATTCAGTAGTTAATTCACTTGTTCAATTCATCAGATCATCTTCCGCAACTCTAATCTTTCAATTGTAAACAATCATTCAACATCAATGAGAATCAAATTGTTTCTTTTACAATTTTCTGTTCTTCTTGTTCATCAAGATTTACGAATTCACAGTTTGCGTGAGAAGAAATTAAGAGTCCTCGGGTCTAGTGGCTACGTAAAGACGGTGGAGGGATACCTGGGAAAGTAGATGTTATATCGACATTGTCTATGATTAGACCTTAGTCACATAATTCTTGGGGCTTTGAGCATTTTTCGCGCTCCGAGCTCAAATTTACGAATTTGGAGCTTGGAGCTCGAGTGAAGGAGTTTTATCTTTACTTAATTCATGAACTAAGTTTCACGAGTTCGTACTTGAAAAATTTGAATAAAGAGAAGGCAAGAGACTTGGGTAAATGTCGATGAAAATTAAGGTGATTTTAACGTTCACGACCACTAAATATGTAAGTCACTTACATATATAGAGCAATTCAACGTCATTTTACATGATATTTTATGAAACACTCAATTTTTAGTGTAATTTGCAACATAATTTGTGGTTAATAATTTATATAATATATTTTTTAATTGAATTTAATAACACTCTAAAGGCGCTCCCGCGCTCTTACTTTGTGTAATTTTATGAATTTCGCTCTCGCTCCCGTTTTACGATCTCACTCTTGTGACTAAGGATTAAACTGTTGGTTCCTAGTTAACACGACAAATAGTATGAAACCAAGTAGTCGTGGCGACAGTTACTATGTTACCACCGAATTCCTCGGATATTTATATTTTTAAGTTTGTGTTAGATTTCAAATAATTTGATAGTGACACTGCATACCGCTATATGTTGGATCCTAGACCTAATACTTCTTATGTTCCGAAAAATTTGTTCAGTATTGACGTTTTTAAGTCAATCATTTTCTATTTTGATCGCGGATTATTCTTAATATGTGATGGTAAAAAGTTTAAGAAAATTACATTATGAAATATTACTACTTAAACTTTTAAAATATAATTTTCTTAACCTTTTTCTCTATGAAGAATAATTTACGGTTAAAATTTGAAATTTTGATAAAAAAGTCAAAACAGGAGAAGTTTTTGGGATGGAGGGAATACTTGTAAGAATTTCCAACTAAATTTTAATCAATAATCGCAACTATTCAATGTATCTATTTACTGCAAAGTGATTAATCTACACCTAGGGCCAGAGCAGGTTCACCCCCCTTGAAAATCTCCTGAATATCACGTATTTGGTAATGGAAATTTTATTATTACAGATGCCCCCGTCCGAACTTTTTTCATGTTCGCCCCCAAACTACAAATTCTGACGAAATTCTGGATCCGCCGCTTCAACACCCCCACCCAAGAAATTAACACCCTCTCTTAGTATAGTCTAAGTCTGCGTAACAGCAAAATGCTCCAGAAGACGAAGTACTTTAGCATTCTAACAATGAAGTAATGGATCAACTTCACAGGGTTAGATGAAAATTACATGCACCCAATTCATGAACTAACAACAAACCTTGATGCTCGGATGTTGCTAGATCAGGTCTAACTACCGAAACAGGAAACACGCAAAAGTGAGACCGATGCACAACAGTTGAGCTCAGTCTCAGACCAAAATGCTGCCAATCGCCGTCTTCCATCCACAATGAAAATCAACCTAGTTCACAGGACAGCTACTGAACTACCATTTCACAGGCTGGGAATGAAAAAGATGCTAAATCATCAAACATCGTTTACCCAAGTCCGATCATACTTAACCAGTTACCCCTCTTAATGGGTAAAACAACCATGCCTAATGTCTTGCCCAAAATCAAATTACGGATAATCTCGGGGATACTTCAAATATACACAATGCAAATCAGATTACCTGACCAGAACACTACTAAATACGACATTAGTTTCACACATACGTTCGATGTCTCAAGCATTACCCAAGAAAGAGAGCATGCTTAATTAGCAAACAACTTTCCTCAATACCATCAGTTTCACATAGCCCCCATCAAGTTATACGCATCATAACTGTGTGATCAAGTCTTCCCCCTTACCAAATAATCAGACCATTCTTTTAATGTTCAGAGTCTCATATCTCCTCAAGGTTTTAAAAAAATCATTATATTATTGACCAAACTAACTGCAACACAACTCAAACTCCCAGTAAAAGTTTTTCTTACCAAATTAGCAACTGAACAAGTATCTAAACAAATCGTTCATCCCGCCAAGAAAAACCAACATTTACATGATATACATAGCCAAACATACCCGAAGGTCATCATAACTTAAGATAACTAAAATTAGCATTTGAAACAGGAAACTATAATAGAAGGCCAAAATGGATAAGCAAGAACATTCAAAAGTCACAGACCTACAAATCAGACCATATTCATACAAGGATTTTCACAGATACATATGTAACCTGTGCTTAAGCACACACACATATTGTAAAGGTTGCACTATACTCATACATATGTAAAGATTAAACCAGGCTTAGACCAGTATGTAATCATCAATGGCACGATTAATGAAACAATTTCACAAGATAGAACAAGGAAATAAGTAAAGAGCAAAGCTCAACACAGAGAGATAACCAAAGAGTAACAATTTCTTCCATTCAGATTCAAATCTAACAAAGTAAACGTTAACAGAAAATATCTAAAGTTATAGACAGCATTTCCTACATGCCAACCAACGACACTGATCTGATTCGATTCAAATTACATACATTAAACCAAACGCTAACTTAAACAGACAATGTCATTCATCCAATTCCTCACAACATCATCATCACATTTCACAAATCAAGCTTTCTTAGGAGACTTAGTGGCCTTAGCTGGAGATTTAGTTGCAGCTTTCTCCGCCTTCTCGGACTTCTTTGGCAGCAGAACCGGATTGATGTTCGGCAACACTCCACCGTGAGCAATCGTAACACCAGCAAGCAGCTTCCCAAGCTCCTCATCATTCCTCACAGCCAAAAGCACATGCCTAGGAATAATCCTGTTCTTCTTGTTATCCCTAGCAGCATTTCCAGCCAATTCCAAAACCTGATACCAACACCATTTTCAATCAATTCAGTAAACCCTAATTCATAACACACAAATCAACAAATCATAAACCCTAATTTTATCTGCTATCAACAATGTCACACATCAAACCCTAATTGCATCTGATCTGAGTATAAACAGTAAATGGATCTAACAATTGACTTATCCAAAGCCCTAATTTAACAAATCAATACCTCAGCAGCGAGATACTCGAGGACAGCAGCCATGTAAACCGGAGCACCGGTTCCGACACGCTGAGAGTAGCGTCCTTTCTTCAGGTAACGGCCTATACGACCAACCGGAAACTGTAGACCGGCTTTCACTGAGCGAGAAACGGGCTTCTTCTTGGGGCCACCGCCTTTCCTTCCACCAGCTCCCTTCTTAAT
>JAYMSH010000140.1:0-14003 GCA_036897905.1 Aragoa cleefii | reverse complement strand
CTTCATGGAAAATAGTACTGCACTGAATTTTTATCCGTTGTAATTGAGCAGCTGGTTCACGCATGCATGCTCTGTCTCTAGCCCTTGAGAGGTGCTGAAGGTACTTCCAACAGAAGCAGTTCTTTTTTAGTGTTCATGCACTAGTTTATTTTCCTCATTCCACATCTTCTCATATAAGCATGCACTAAATGAATGTTGTTTTTCACCTGGAACAGCTTAAAGGCAGCGCTGGATTAAAACTTCAGCATGTGCATAGCTGCAATCTTGTTCATGCAAAGAAATTTTACGGTTATCATTCTTCAGAGGAGCTATTCATGAAGATCTACCTGTATCCTCAGATTATTTTTTCCGTTCTATTTGCTGGTTGATTGTGTAGAAAATGCAAACGAATTAGCTGGCATGATCACAGTGTAGGTGAAATGGGCTTCAGCTCTGGAAGCATGACGGTTCTGGCACTACTTCCAGGCTTAAATCTGTAATTCTTCTTTCCTTCCTGAAGTATTTCCATGTACACATACCCATACTATTACTTCAAATGCTTCAATGATATAAGCAGCCCTGCTATCATTACCTTTCTTTCATGCTGGAATGGGCTTAAATCTGTCTAGAAATGTAATTCCTTTCTTGTTATTGATAAATTTCAAATACTCCTTTTTACTACTCCATCGCCTCCATGACTGCTTCGTTGTAGTTTTATTTTTCCAAAAGTGTCACAAGTTTGTTGGCTAAGGACTGAGAGACGCTAGACTTAAGATGAAATTGATACTGTGCAACTATATTCGTTGTGGTTATGTGTCACCAGACACCACTCAAGAAAAATACTCTCAATGATGCCATCAATGGTGCTATTATCACCGTGTCAACGTTTGAGTCATTTCTTTTCTTTAAATAGTGATAAGCATTTGTCGAGACTTCACGGTATCTGTTTTTCTCTTTTTCACAGCTTTATGTGCTATTATTAACTTATATTGATATAATCAGTAAACTTCTCAAATGCTCTTCTGTTTAGTGCTACTACTATTATATGATTTAAGTTTTCTGTCTTTGGTTTTACTTGCATTTTGAGATTTGCATGGGAGACCTTGACATATACATAAACTATTACCCACAGGATGTTTCTCGAGCCGCAAATCTTCTTCTGGTAACTTCTATGTTTATTACTGGAATAATTGCAACAATTGCTTTTATCTGACATGCTTTTCTCTATTCACTGTATTTGGATTTGTACTAAAAGGTGTGAACTTGATGTTTGGAATGGATCATGGTTTTCAAAGTTTATAACAATTTTTCTTTCGTAGTGTACCAATTACCCAAGATTTTGTTTGATATTGCTTGTGTTTAGCTTCAGATTCTTTGCTCAGTTTCTCCTTTTTTGTTTGATTTTGTTTTCTAGGTTGCCATCTCTGTCCTTATGTGTATACTCTATTTGGGAGCTGTGTGGAAGACTTTCTCCTCGATTCAGAAACTTTAGACACATTAATTGCCACATGAGCGTAACTGTGCTTTTATGTTGTTGTGTTAATTGCAATTGGAGTATATCAATGTTCTGTTTGTCTTATAAATGCACATTTATCTGAAGGTGGCCTTTTGGTTTCTTTGCAGGCAGGTGCAATATTTGACAAGGTTTTACAGCCTTATGAATCACATATACCTTTTCTTCTCCAGTACTTGGTATGTAATGTGTTACATGTGTTAGCATTTCTATGTATATTTGAAGTGTGTTTTTAGAGTCTTCATTACAGAACTTCTTCATGTAATGTAACATATTGGAATCACATGTGCGGTGTGCCCTTTTCTTTTGCACTATTATAGCATGTGATTGTGAATTGCCATGTCATGTTATTTTATTTGTGGTGGGGTGTGTACTTTTTTCCTCATTAACATTGAAATAAGTCACGGTCCTGCCTCTCCATGACATGCATGGATGAGCAACAACTCATAGATGACTCTAAACCAGCCAAGTTACAAAAACGTGAATCCATCAATCAAGGAATCTCTTTACCCTGGGACTCGTAGGAACCTCTAGTCAAGGAACCTTAATTTGCATCGAGTATTCTAGTGATGATCTTGGGTAAGGAAGATGATGCTAAATTAAAGGCGCCCTAATGCTACTGGATTTGCATATGGATTCTGAGTTCTAAGTAACTGGCTTCGAGGACACAGCCCTGTGAATAAGATGTGTGCGATTGGATATCTTAGTTGATAAAGATTTATACTCTCCAGTTAATGGCTAGGGTTCTAAATTTGTGAGTGCCACAACATTGAAGTTATCTGTCTTGTCATTTGTTGGCAACTAGTATACATGGTTTCAAAATTATGAGAATGTGGATTTCATCAATTTTTGTTGTTTCTGGAATTATCTTTTGTCCTGTAAAGAAAGAACTCTGATACTTGCTACAGCAAGCTCAAGAACTTCAATTTGTATGGGATGGGGCATCTACATGTCTCAAAGATAAAGTTCCGGTATCCCGTGTCAAATGTCTTCTTTCCACGGGAGGCTACCCACAATGGTAAACCGAAACCACTGACTAATAATGACTTGGCTTGCATGGCTGGGAATCAGGTTACCCTGGCTGTTTTCTTTTTCCTGTTCATTTATTTATCTTTATTTATTATTTGTCTTATAAATGTGCTGTGGTTTGTAACTTTATTATTTAGTCAGGTCAAAATGGGGAATACTCAAATTTTCCTGTATGGATAGCCTCCACTATTCCAGATGGATGGATCTTGCAAAGTTCAGAGCAGGCAGAGTCTTCACAAAATGAAGACATTCCATTCTTCAGACTTCAAAGTACAACTGAGCTGGAGGGCGATGCTGTAGCAGACGGTGTGTTGTTTTTACAGTGATGCATTTTTTTTTCTTCCTTACGTCCTTCCCTTGGTCGTTCTGCTACATGCTTTTACATGCGGTGATATGCAGAGATCATGAATCAACAATTTATTTCTTATGCACCTCTCTCTCAAACCCATTCTGAAGTGAGAATGGTTCAGTCACTAGTTCCTATTTGGGAGGTTTGTCTCGTTAACCTCGTTTCTCTTATATTATTGAAATTTCAGACTCGTGATGAGCTGTTTCTTTCTTATGTTAGGAAGAATTTGAGAGGACTGGATTGCCTGACACCTGATTCCGGAAAACCAACTCCGCAGGATGTATCAAGGGTTCTGTCAGATGGGATTGAGTTTGTAAACTTTATGGAAGTGAACGATGACGGACAAGAAGTTTTTACTCCAAAATCAATTGAATCAACAGTTCGAGGTAATTTGATTGACCATGGGCTTGACAACTTTGAGCGGAGCAGTGATCGCCCATCTAAATATTTGGATGCAAGTGCTAGACTTGGAATTTTGTTATCTTCAGATTCACCATCGCAGAATGTTGGTCCTGCAGGAGCTGATGAGATTGACTCAGCCAACCATCTCCATCAAGTGAAAAGGTATTAGTCAAGTATGAATGCATAAAGACAACTAGAATCATGAATAATATACGCCTTCTATGGATCTGGTAATTGTAGTTGTGCTTGGAGTATGTGCTATGCTAAAGCTGTTTTTGTGTCACAACGATATGTGTATGATAAATAATGTGATATCTCAATGACATGAACTAATGGAATCACGCATTAATACTATGATGTGCTCTTGAGTTGATTGATAAAACTCACTGCCAATAGATGGTAGATAATTATAGGAAAAAGAGTCGGATGCCTTTATTGTGGAAATATTAATGCACCATGAATGGACTTGTGGAAGAAAATCAATCTCTTGAGTTGATGAATAAAACTCATTGCCAATAGATGACAGATAATTATGGGAAATAATTGGATGCTCTTTGGCTCCGAGTTGTGTGGCTATCCTTGAAACTTACTTCCTCAGGCTGATCATATCACCTTTGAGAATATTACTAGAACTATTGAAGTTATACTATACTTGGGAGTTGTTCACATGTGATGCAGTGTTCTCCTGGAGCTTATGTATCATTCTTGTTCTGAATCTTGTTTCTCTTTTGGGGTACATGTACACTGTTGTGATACTTGACATCATCATCATCGTAGTCGTCTTCGTGGTCATATATTTTTGATTTATTTTATTTATCATTAATTTTATTATTATATTTTGTTTAGGTCTCAGATGAAGATGCCTTGAGGCTTTTGAAATGGTTTGCATCGTCTCAAGCTGCCGAAGATATGAACTCTGATGATGAACTTGCTCGTGAAACGATATTGAGTCCATTATTACCTGTAAAAGGTATCAACAAGGTGTTGGAGAAAGCCACTGTTGACTATGAGAGTGAATCTCAGCAAGAGTGTCAGGACATTCTTGATTCTATTAATATGTTGAATCTTGAAGAATTGAAGGGTAGGGCCTCTAACTCTGAGGAGTGTACTCGAACTCGGAAAGCTTCATCGAGTAGAACTATACCTCAATTGGATGGGTCCAGTGATGATCCAGAGTCAACTCCATCTGTTGGTAAGTCAATCAAAACAAGCAATAGTGAGACCAATTCCTTTAGTGCTGTACATTCATGTCCTGAATCAGACTTGAGCTTAACTTGTAAATATACAAGGAAAAGATCTCGAATGGGATCTTTACCTGTCTATAGAAAAAAATTGAGTAATATCTCACAATCAAATACTCTCTCCAATTCGGATGGGCATGAGAATGACAAAAGAGGGAATTTTGGATCTTCATTGTTTGGGAATGAAGCAGAACGATTTCCTCCTATCTCAAAGATTGATGAGGACAAGGATATTAGTGTTACTGATCAAGCTAACATACTAGTTGAGTGCTCCACAAGGGATTTGATGAGAAGAAAGCGATCACAGCGTGTTGAACAGTTTGGGCATACGAGCTCAGTTGAAAATCAGAAAATAGAATCTTCCTTTGACACCAAATGCAAGAAAAGAGATGAAATTCTTGGATTAAAATCGAGAGATAATGCACAGGTCAAAACATATCTTGTTTTACCCTTGCGTAGGCTTCTATTTGCAAATGAAGAGGCAGAATGGCATCAAAGGGACATTAATTCTACTCTTAAGCCATCGAATGAGGCTGATCATGTCAAATCCCGTGGTTCTTACATTCCTACTTCAGGAAATTTGCCTTTATCCTCCAGCAAGGGTTGCATAATGTCGGGAACTATGCTACACAGCGAGAATCAGGAGACTGTACGTCCACTTTATCATGGTGATGGCTGTGTTTCTGAAGTTCCTCATAGCTGTGTGAATGATGAATCAAGCCTTCATCTTAGCTCTCAAATACCTCAACTTTCTCTTACTACAGATGGTGAAAATATAAGTGAAAATTTTGGTCATAGGGATTTGCTACAACGTAATACTTGTAAGTTATGTCCAGTGCCTTCAATGCCCAAAAATGACTGCATGAGGGGAAGTCAATGCCAGGGCTCAAGCTCATTGCCGTATAATTCCATGCCACAAGGTGTAAACAAGAAAGATGAACCTGCAAAACTTATTGGCATGACATTCTCCAAGAAACCCCCAATTATAAAGTGGACAGATGAGCTCGATGGTGAATCTTCTGTGTTGCCCGTTGATGCAAACATACGTCATGTAACATCCCTTCACGGAAAATCTGCAGATGACTGTCTCCCTTTTTTCACGGGCAGCATTCTAGAAGAAAAAGAGCGTCCAGATGTTAGCCCTGAAATGTCTGAGTTTATTGATAATCACGAATCGTTAAAGGGTATCCCTACCATTTATCAGAATGACGGGTCATGTTTACTCATGCTGACTCCTGCTATTTCACCCCCATCGAGGGAATGTGTCGATAAATGGCTGTCATGTGATGAGTCTGATACTCTGGGGGTAAAAAAGGATTTAGAACTACCATGTCTTCCTATATCAAGTAGAAACGTGGCTGACATTGTGGTGTCACAAAATTCTCAGGCTGATGATAGTAATTCACAGCCGCATGAGTTTGCTTCAGTCTGATGCTGAGAGATGCAGCATGGAAGTTAACACTCATGAAGCTGCGGAGAAGCCATCAACTAGCTGCTCACAGGATATCTCTCAAATATCTGGCCCTGATAGAAAGACGAGGCAGACTCCATTGAGTCAAATCGGTTTTCGGGACCCAGCTAGTGTTGGTGGTGGCCAGCAGTTAACATTGTTGAGCATAGAGGTCCAGTCTGAATCTAGAGGAGATTTACGACCTGACCCTCGATATGATGCTATCAATGTCATTGTTCTTGTTTTCCAGGAGGACGATAAATGTACAGTTGATGTTCATGTGCTTCTGCGTTGTGGTTCTGCTTGTTTTAAGGACTTTGATGCAATTTCAGAATGCAAAGTAGTTGTTTATACTGAAGAACTGGATTTGTTCAACCATTTCACGAAGGTTGTCCGAAACACTGATCCGGATATTATAATGGGCTGGGATGTTCCAAGTAGTTCCCTTGGATTTTTGGCTGAAAGGGCTGCACATCTTGGCCTTGGTTTGCTGAACAACATATCACGGACACCATCTCAAGTGAATGTAGCTTCTGGAGATTCTCAAAAAGAGAGGGGGAAAGAAATTCTTTCTGAATCTGTAACTGCTGAAGCTGCCCTACAAAATGCAATAATTGAGGATGAGTGGGGCCGAACTCACGGCAGTGGTGTTCATGTAGGTGGTAGAATTGTTCTGAATATTTGGAGACTTATGCGGAATGAAGTTAAACTTAATATGTACACGGCTGAAGCTGTAGCTGAAGCAGTTCTGAGGCGAAAGATATCATTCATCCCTGGGAAGGTACTGTCAAATTGGTTCAGAAGTGGTCCTGCAAGAGCGAGATATCGAACCATTGAATATATCCTAGACAGAGCAAATTTGAATTTGCAGATTATGAGTCAGCTTGATATGATCAACCGAACATCAGAACTTGCTCGTGTATTTGGTATTGACTTCTTTTCAGTTCTGTCTCGAGGTTCACAGTATCGTGTTGAGTCAATGTTTCTGCGATTAGCACATACTCAAAACTATCTTGCAATTTCTCCTGGAAATCAACAGGTTGCCAGTCAACCAGCAATGGAGTGCTTACCTCTTGTTATGGAACCAGAATCTAGATTTTATGCAGACCCGGTTCTTGTTTTGGATTTTCAGTCTCTTTATCCATCAATGGTTATTGCATATAACCTCTGCTTTTGTACATGCCTTTGGACAGATAATGCCCCCGATGGCACATATCCTTGGTGTCACTTCATATGCAACAGATGTCCATATCTTCCGCAATTTAAAAAATGATTTACTGGTTACTCCTAATGGTGTTGCGTATGTCCCTTCAAACGTGAGGAAAGGGGTTCTACCCCGCTTACTCGAAGAGATATTATCTACCAGGATTATGGTTAAGCAGGCAATGAAAAAGTTGGCACCATCGCAGCAAGTTCTTCACCGTATACTTAATGCTCGGCAACTAGCTTTGAAGCTTATAGCAAATGTTACTTATGGCTATACAGCTGCTGGATTTAGTGGACGCATGCCTTGTGCTGAGCTTGCAGATAGTATTGTGCAGTGTGGCCGCAGAACTCTGGAAACGGCAATTTCATTTGTTAATTCAAATGTGAAATGGAAAGCTAGAGTTATCTATGGTGATACAGATAGGTAATTACTATCATTTTTTTAAATTGTAAAATCTGAAGTTTTAATGAGTTTCTCTGTATTTTAAAAGATATATTGGTTAGGGTGCACTGGCCACTTTTTCATGCATAATCATAAATGTCTGGTCAATGCTTGAATTTAAATCTGCTTAAGAGTATAGGGGAAATGAAAAACTATATTGCAATTTGAATTCCACGGTTAGTTCATTGTATCTTAATGGATGGAATTTTTTGTTGTCTTTAGGAATGTTCTAATTTCTTCCCCGTTAAGTTGATTGGCTAGTTCTTCAGTTTTAAGAGCCTCAGCTATAGTTCTCATTTCTTGTTTGGTGCAGCTTGTTTGTACTCCTCAAGGGACGTTCTGTTAAAGAAGCTTTTGCAATTGGACGAGAAATTGCATCTGCAATATCTGAGATGAATCCTGCTCCAGTTGCATTAAAAATGGAGAAAGTTTACTACCCATGCTTTCTCCTTACAAAGAAGCGCTATGTTGGTTACAGCTATGAGAGTCCTGATCAGACGAAACCAGTTTTTGATGCTAAGGGCATTGAGACAGTAAGAAGAGACACGTGCGCAGCTGTATCTAAAACTTTGGAGCAGACATTAAGGATTTATTTTGATTGTCAGGATATTGATAAGGTAAGGACTGACTGTTTCTCTCCTCGTCACTGTACTTTGTCACATCAGGTAAATGAATAATAGATGCTTCAACACTATCTCTAGCGCGGAGGGGATGATTGAAAAGTCCTTTTCTGAGTTGTTACTTAGCTGGTTTAATGTGGCAGCCAGTAATCCTTTACCTGATGCTAGTCTAGTTTCGTATTTGTCCGATTTGGTGTAACACAGTAACACACTCCCTGTGTGTTATTCTTTCTATCAATATATTTTTTAGATTACCTTCCAAAGAAAAATAAATAAATAAATTGTTCCGTGTTACTTTCCTGACCAGATACTAACATAATATTTGTGTGCTTTTACTGGTGCATGCATCTATATCTTATGCATCTCGTAGTATAGCTTTTAGCTTTTAGGAGCCCATTGTGTACCTCCCCTAAATATAGTTTTTCAAGACTGCAAGCAGAAAAAACTATTGTACTCGAGATGGCTTTATCTTTTTACTGTGAAAATATTATGTTTTAATTTGCATAGCATTGGACAGAATATCCAGTAGTGTGTTCTAGTATTAACTACAGGAAGAATTTGTGATGTGTTTCTTTGTTTCTGTTTATTACTATTTTTTTTTCAAATTTATATATTTGTTTATTTTTAATTTTTGGGACTAGGTCAAAGCATATCTGCAGCGTCAGTGGACAAGGATATTATCTGGCAGAGTTTCACTTCAGGATTTTGTTTTTGCAAAGGAGGTTCGTTTGGGTACTTACAGTGCAAATGCTAGTTCACTTCCTCCAGCTGCAATCGTGGCCTCTAAAGCAATGAGAGCTGACCCACGTGCAGAGCCTCGGTATGCTGAACGAGTGCCTTATGTAGTCGTTCATGGTGAACCTGGTGCTCGCTTGGTAGACATGGTGGTGGATCCACTTGATCTTCTGGCTTTAGATTCCCCTTTCAGATTAAATGATATTTATTACATCAGGAAACAAATAATTCCAGCTTTACAAAGAGTATTCGGGCTCGTTGGAGCTGATTTAAATAAATGGTTTCTAGAAATGCCTCGCCCTGGACGTAAAGCTGTTGGTAAAAGCCATTCTCTTGTATTAAACCCACAAAAGACCGGAATTGATTACTATTATTTGTCAAAGCACTGTATTCTCTGTGGTGAATTGGTTCAGTCATCAGCTCATCTCTGTGAGAACTGTTCCAAGAATCAAAGTGCGGCTGCTGCAGCCTTGACGGGGAGAACTTCGAAGTTGGAGAAGGACATCCATCACCTTGCTGCTGTAAGTACTCTAGAAAAAATAAGTGAAAAATGTAGTAGCTACAAATTAAGGAATACATCAATTCTTATTGGCTTATTGCCCGAAGTGCATTAGTATTAAGTAAAATGAAAAATGTAGTCATATACATTGGTCCTCTCTGCATGATCTTGATGTGGTGCTTTATTGTCTGCTAGTGCGTTTTCTTTTTTCTTTTTTAAACTTTGTATGTATGCATATGCTTTGTTCCCAGATTTGACTATTCCAGATTATTATAATATAATCGTCATCGTTTGATTTGCTGCAGATATGTCGTCATTGTGGTGGTGGAGATTGGCTGATCGAAAGCGGAGTAAAGTGCATTTCCCTGGCCTGCCCAGTTTTCTACGAGAGGAGAAAAGTTCAGAAAGAGCTGTCGTCGCTCTCTGAAGTTACTGCCAGAACCGGTTACTACCCGAAATGCAATGCCGAGTGGTTCTAACTTCTAAACTATATTTACTTAAATAAATATTACTATAAACTGTAAATAGTATGTTGTGACTACTACATACCCTGTAGATAAAGTTGCATATGAATTTAAGTTTGTGTTCACTAATTATTAAATAGTCCATGGATTTCTATATTGGTACTATCAGTTCAGCCTTAAGTTTTAGGTGTACTTAGTACTAATTTAGCTAGTTGAGTTCCAGAGAGAACACAGCTGTGAAGCACAGAAAACAAAAAAGGTGCAGTGGTTTGTTTGTAGTTGGAGTTGGAAGAGCTGTACAAGCTGTAATGTATCACCATTCTATCTAACTCTTCATAAACTAAAACTGCATGTTGGTAAGATGGTCCTTTGAGTTCAAGATATCCTATTCTTAGCTTAGTTGTTGACTTTCTTTTCGTTGGTTCTTATCTATCATTGCCATTTGCTACCCATACTGTTTAACATTTTTATTTTTCGTTTAAGAAACTCAGATACGAAGCATTTCACAATTTTTGAAGTTCTATTTACTCTGTATAATCCGTGTAACTGTTAGTTCTGTTCAGTTGAACTTAAAAAAAATATGAAATTCGGTTCAGTTACTAATAAGTTCAGTCAGATCATGTATTTATTAATCGAGTATGGAAAATAAAAGAAGAGAAATCATTTGTTAAGGCAAGTTTTTATGAGTTCCTTCTTTCTTTCTTCCATCTAGAAAGATTATTAGAAATTTGATGGCAATTTGTTCTCTTTTTACTTCTTTCCAAACCTTTCTTTTATAGTACTACCGTAGTAGGTAGGTAGGGTAGTATGCCAGGCTACACGATTGCCCCAAACACAACAAAAATTGGTACCCACTACTATTATACAAATTGCATGCATGGGATATTGGTATCTACACTTTCCGCGTATTTGCTTTCCTCGAGTTCATATCTGTCCCCTGTACCCCCCTCCCCGTCTCATCCGATTCTCCTATAAATAGACTTCTCATTGTTCATTCTAAACTCACTCTTTCTACTTTGAAGTATAAATCTTGATTCAATCTCTATACTTGCTAATCAATGGCTATTTCCAAATTGATCATTGCATCACTCTTTCTTTCTCTCTTGGTTCTCCACCAAGTCCAAGCTTTGCAAACCGAGCAAGTGGTAATATATCCGAAATTGACTTTAGTATACTTTTTTATGTGGTATTTGCAATAACTTTTCAAAAATACTAAGTGCTTCGCTCCTTAATTTTGTGCTCGATTCTATTTTCGTCTCCCAACTGAAATTTCTGACTCTGTCCCTAAATCTCACCATATCCGTGCTTCATTTCGTGTTCTAGAGGATCCAAATGTCGCAATGTGAAATTAATTTTCGTGTTCTAGAGGATCCAAATGTTGCAATGTGAAATTAGTTTCTTTCTTTTTCTGTGAGTCAATTTTCAATTTTCAATTTTTTAACAATGATTCCTGTTTCCATGCAGACAAGCAGTGCAGTATCAGGAGGCCTAGACTCTGCAATGAGTATTTTAATTTCTCACTTTGGCTAGTTATTTATTTATCATTATTTTTTCACTGATTTATCTTCAACTTCACTAATTATGTAGACTGCGGAGGAGCTTGTGCGGCAAGGTGCAAATTGTCAAGTAGGCCTAGAGGAGGGCATGTGGGACTTGCTGCGCTAAGTGCAACTGCGTGCGTGCCTCAGGGCACATATGGAAACTACGAGGCATGTCCTTGCTACGCACAAAGGACAACAAACCTAAGCGTCCTTAAGTTCATCGTAATTGCAAGAAACTCGAGATATCTTAACTGTGTATATTAGCATGGGCGAACGGAACTAGCGTTCAACATTTCTTTCATTTTCCATTTTATGTCGGGTTTTGATGTCTTCTAATATGATTGATTTTTCTGCTGTATTTCTTAAGAATGTAATTTGTAATATTGTTAAAATCTCTTAAAAATGTGAACAACTGCCATTGATGTTTAAACTTGAGAGTATCTGATTCTCCTTAATCTATCTGTTTTGACTTAACACTATCTGTTCTTGTCTTCTGTTTGTACTTTGTTTATTCAGAATGACATTATTTGACTAATCAAAGTATTACTTAACAACCAACAAGCTGAAGCAACTTGCCCTTAATTATGTAGACTTCTCTGTGAGTAAGAAACCAAGATTTTAAGATGTTTATCCTTCTCAACATTCACTTCCATTTAAATGAAAATAAGTTGGACATCGAACCAAAACTGGAGTGAGAACAAGTTACCTCTCCAATCATCAGGCCACAAGATCGATTGAGTCAAGAAAAATTGATTACATTATCGATTCTCCTACCACATTTTTACTAAATATAAATAAATATAAAACTTTCCCACATACGGTATAACTAGGATAAACTAATAATTTGGATCAAACAATAATTTTGTTTACTCCAACATCATGAAGAACGGTTAAATTTTGTATATTTATAATATAGATTAATTAATAAATGTTCGTAATTCCCCAGGGACGAAATAAATGAGTAGGTAGGGTCGATCAACGCCTCAATTCAAAATACTTATAATTATAGGTGTTTTACCTTCCTCACTTTAAAATATTTTTCCCCAAACCAAAAGTTTAGAGCCAGTTTTATTTAATTTAATAAAGGGGTTCGAGTGTCCGTCAGTTAACCGGCCCAAAACATTTCCCATTCCGGGCCTATCTGCTGGACCCCGTTAAATTTCTTCTTCTGTACCCGAACCAGCCCAATTTCTCTCCCATGGCGGGGTTTTAGGTTTCTCTTCTTTCTCTCTCTAGAACAACAACTAAAACAATGTCTCTCAGTCATCTTCTCCGACGGAAACACTGTTCGAACCCTTTAACCTATTTCTCTTATTACCAAACTTCCAAAAATGCATCATTACCCTTCTCTTCACTCCCAGCACCATCAACATCAACAGCAGAATCCACTCTCACTCCTAAACCTTCATCTCTCTCGGCTCGCATGAGCTTCATCTTCGATCAAATCGACCAAATTGACAAACAACGCGAAGAGAAAGACCAAACCCTAAACCGTATTCGCTCATGGCGGGAATCAAAGAACAACAATCCGAAACCGATTACGGAATCCAAGACTGATTCAATGTATGATTTGAGGACTGAGTTAGCGAACAGCGAAGTTTCAATGGCGAAAAGTGTGGTGAAGGAGGTGGAGCTGGTGCATCCCTGGGCGGAGTGGATAGAGTTGATGGAGAGGTTGGTGAAGCAGAATTATTTTGATCATAAGCGGAAAGACGAAGACAGAATGATGGAAGGGCTTGGGATTAATTTGAGTGATGGGGAAGGTGATAAAGATGTTGTTGAGTTTACACGAGATTTTTGGAGTTTGCAGGCTGCTATGGTTAATTTCGGACGTGATCGGTTTGATATCTTGAGGTTCGTGTTTGATTGTTAAGAAATTGAGTTCATGATTACGTAAAATTAGAGCTATTGCCATGAAATAATGTCGTGTAGAATGTAGTGGTGATGGAAATTTATGTCGAAGATGTTGGATGGAATGTCCATAAGTAATGGTAAAATTCGAAATTATATGGTGGTGTTAACTAGAATGATTGGAATAGCATTTTTTCAAATATTGTGGAGTGTACTATACTTGCAGTAATTAGTTAGGCTCTGTTTAGTTCTAGTTATAAAATGTTGAATTCAGTTCATTTCAGATGCAATAACTTCAGTGCAGATAAGTTCTGCCAATTTATATAGAAAAACTCTACTAAACCAAGTTCAGATTAGTTTAGTTCAGTTTAGATCCATTCATTTCAGTTAAACTCCTATGGGACGAAGTGAACATAGCCTTAATCTAGTCTAGTAGAGTACATAGACTATTACACTCTATGAGTCTACTATACTTGGACTGTCATTTTAATTTTGGACGTGATGGCTTGACTATCTTCAGGTTCATGTTTTAATTTTAGAGTATGTTTGTTGCTCTAAATGTATGTTGTTGTAGAAGATCTTGTATAGAATATTTATGAGGTATTCTAAACTGCAAAGCTCTATAGTGGTGGTAACTAGAATGATTGAACACATGACCATAGGATTTTCCTCAAATGTTGTC
>JAYMSH010000139.1:12500-14005 GCA_036897905.1 Aragoa cleefii | reverse complement strand
CGACAGAACAAAGGATTGATCAAATTCTATTGAGTCTGACTCATAGTGATCATTTATCAAAGAATGACTCTGGTTATCAAATGATTGAACAACCGGGAGCAATTTACTTACGATACTTAGTTGACATTCATAAAAAGGATCTATTGAATTATGAGTTCAATACATCCTGTTTAGCAGAAAGACGGGTATTCCTTGCTCATTATCAGACAATCACTTATTCACAAACTTCGTGTGGGACTAATACTTTGCACTTCCCATCTCATCGAAAACCCTTTTCGCTCCGCTTAGCCTTATCCCCCTCTAGGGGAATTTTAGTGATAGGTTCTATAGGAACTGGACGCTCCTATTTGGTCAAATACCTAGCGGCAAACTCCTACGTTCCTTTCATTACGGTATTTCTGAACAAGTTCCTGGATAACAAGCCTAAAGGTTTTCTTATTGATGATATTGAGATTGATGCTAGTGACGATATTGATGATATTGAGATTGATGCTAGTGACGATATTGATGCTAGTGACGATATCGATCGTGACCTTGATACGGAGCTGGAACTGCTAACTAGGATGAATGCGCTAACTATGGATATGATGCCGGAAATAGACCGATTTTATATCACCCTTCAATTCGAATTAGCAAAAGCAATGTCTCCTTGCATAATATGGATTCCAAACATTCATGATCTGGATGTGAATGAGTCGAATTACTTATCCCTCGGTCTATTAGTGAACCATCTATCTGAAAGATGTTCCAATAGAAATATTCTTGTTATTGCTTCGACTCATATTCCCCAAAAAGTGGATCCCGCTCTAATAGCTCCGAATAAATTAAATACGTGCATTAAGATACGAAGGCTTCTTATTCCACAACAACGAAAGCACTTTTTCATTCTTTCATATACTAGGGGATTTCACTTGGAAAAGAAAATGTTCCATCCTAACGGATTCGGGTCCATAACCATGGGTTCCAATGCACGAGATCTTGTAGCACTTACCAATGAAGCCCTATCAATTAGTATTACACAGAATAAATCAATTATAGACACTAATACAATTAGATCCGCTCTTCATAGACAAACTTGGGATTTGCGATCCCAGGTAAGATCAGTTCAGGATCATGGGATCCTTTTCTATCAGATAGGAAGGGCTATAGCACAAAATGTACTTCTAAGTAATTGCCCCATAGATCCTATATCTATCTATATGAAGAAGAAATCATGTAACGAAGGGGATTCTTATTTGTACAAATGGTACTTCGAACTTGGAACGAGCATGAAGAAATTAACGCTACTTCTTTATCTTTTGAGTTGTTCTGCCGGATCAGTCGCTCAAGATCTTTGGTCTCTACCCGGACCCGATGAAAAAAATGGCATCACTTCTTATGGACTCGTTGAGAATGATTCGGATCTAGTTCATGGCCTATTAGAATTAGAGGGCGCTCTGGTGGGATCTTCACGGACAGAAAAGGATTGCAGTCCGTTTGATAATGATCGAGTTACATTGCTTCTT
>JAYMSH010000138.1:0-14009 GCA_036897905.1 Aragoa cleefii | reverse complement strand
ACCTTTTTATTTTTTCAATTTCAGCTTTTTTGGATTTTTTTAAATTCGAAATTAGACCCGTTGAACAGTCTGATTTTGTGGGCCCCACCCAAAAATTATTATTATTAATTTTTATAAATGATACCCTCTTTAAACTCATTTCATACATCCTCTAATTCTCATCTTACAAATCCTCTAAATTTACAAATTTTCTCATTCAACCCCATCAAAAAAAGAAAATATGGCTTCGTCTTCAAACTTCTCTGACTTCTTCAATGATCCGGCTGTGGATTCTATTGAAGATGTGTTGATTCAATACTTTGAAGAAGAACTTCAACGTGATCTCGATCTTGAGTTGGCGGAAGCTCATCGGCCCCACCAGACACGAGATTACATTTATCGGAAACGGAAAGAAAGTCACAATGATTTGATGGAGTACTACTTCAATGATACAACAACTTATGATGAAGTGTAGTTTAGAAGGCGATACAGAATGCGCCGACCGGTATTTATTCGCATCGTGAAAGCATTGGAGGAGAGGAATCCATACTTCACTCAACGCGCCGATTGTACAGGACGACTAGGATTCTTAGCGATACAGAAATGAATGGTTGCAATGTGCTTGCTAGCTTACTGGGTTTCTGACTGATTCACTTGATAAGACCTTGAAAATTGGCAAAAGTACCATCATCGAGTGTCTCTCCAAGTTTTGTGAAAGAGTTATCTCCGTATTTGGGGAGTCATATTTGAGGCGTCTGACGGGTGAAGATATCGAGAGGCTACTCGAAGTTGGTGAGCAGTGTGGCTTTCCCGGGGTGCTTGGTAACATTGATTATATGCACTAGGAGTGGGAAAACTGCCTGACGTGATACAAATGTCGATGTAGTCGGGGTAGCGGAAGCCTTCAATAGTGCTCGAAGGCGTTGCATCGTACGACACTTGGATATAACATGCCTTCTTCGGTGTTGCAGCTTCGAATAATGATCTTGTTGTTCTAGATGTTTCTCCTGTTTTTGATGAATTGTATAAGGGTAATGAGCCAGGGGTGCAATTCAATGTGAATGACAAAACATATCACACGACGTATCATTTGGCGGATGGTATATGTCCCGACTATCCGACATTTGTGAAGTCCATGAAGCGGCCTCTCAAAGTGAAGGATAAATTGTTTGACAAGCTTCAAGGGAGTTGTCGGAATGATGTGGAGCGCGCTTTTGGGACTTTTTAAAAGCGATTTGCAATAGTTGGTGGTCCGGCTAGATGATGCGATCCGACCGAACTGTGGAACATTATGTGTGCTTGCATTATAATACACAATATGATCGTTGGGGACGAGTGTCAAAAATACATGAAGCAGTACGCTAAAGGGCAATCATACCTATTTGGTGACGCCAAAGCATAATGACATGCCTAGCAAATTCAAAGATTACGTCAAAACTAATGGGCACTATCGTAACAAAAGTGCAAATGCAAGGTTGTTGAAGGATCACATTTGGAACAACCGTAGGAATGCTATGATGTAAATTGCATTTTCGAAATTTTTAAAGTTTATGTCGTATGTCGATTTCACTAGTATACCATTTTCCAATTCGGCTATTATGTAATATTTCATTTTTATGTAATGTATTATTATTAATGCAAATTTTCTCGTATTTTAATCAGTGTGTTTAGACCATATAATATTCAAAAATAGAAATTATGAATGAAAGAAATTGAAGAGTACATAAATTGAAAAATATAATAGAAAATAGGGGATGGCGGATGCTGAATCATTGGAGCATGAGGGAATGACGGGGTAATGTAGGAAAACTGATGTTGCAGAGTGAGGGTAATGAAAAATATGGGATGATGGATTTTGAAAGGGATGCTTTTGGAGATGGCATTGGATGACTTGGGTAGATCATCCCTCGCCATTTGATTTTCAGAGTGGTTGAAAAATGCCCTAGCCAAATTGTTTTGGCTAATATGTAGGATGTAAAGGGAATTTTTAAAACCTTCTTCTATAACCAAATTTTTATAACATGTGAAATTAATTATACAATTGATTAGTGAGTAGTTTTCTAAACAAAAAAGGTACATATGTAAACTTTGTTGGTTCAATTTATCTAACACGGCATGTATTAGTTATATTAGTAAATACTAGTACTTACAAAGAAGATGACTAGTTTTCCGTCAAAAGCCCCTACAGGATTGTGGAAAGGGGAAAGTGCGGCCATTAGGGAATTTCTCTGGGCTTTCGCTCAACACATTTCACCACCGAAGGTGAAGAGTAACAACATTTTCTGGCAAGTAGCAGCATATGAAATGAGAATAAGCAAAAACATGACTATGAGAATGTGGAGTGGTGCCATTAGAGATGAAAAGAGTGGTAAGATGTGGTGAAGAAGGAATGAGAATTTCAAGCATATACTCCCGCCTTCCCGTTTGAAGTTGCAAGAAATTGCTTTAGCACAAGTCTTTAGACCAACCATAGTATATTGTTTTTTTATTGCTTTTTGGGACTAGAAAGTGGGGTTAGGTGAAAAGTAAGTGAAATGGTAAATGTCTTTTTCATCTTTAACCATTCACACCAAAAATTTGAAAGTGGCTCCAAAATTGTCACTGCTGCTACGGTAACGAAATTCTTGGGGGGGGGAACTGAAAACATCCGAAATTCTGACTTGCTACAGTAAAATAAAATATGCGGTAAAACGTGAAAAATTAAAATTGCTGAAGTGAAAACTTCCCTCCATACTTCCAAATTTATATCAAAGTCACTTTTGAAGATAAATTCAAATTCCACTAATATTAAAACACCTCTGATATTCAACGCTCATATAAATACCCTCAACTACCAAGCATTCAATACAACACAATTAATGCCCTACAAAATGTATGGAAAAAATCTAACTAGTGAGCAGAGGAACCTTGCTGCTCAGTTCATCTTGGAGGGTTACACCTGGTGCTAAGGAAGAAAGAAGCCCGTTAAAGGAAAATTGGTTGTTGTTGCTGTCAATATTTGGTGTCTCAAAGAGGACCATCTACAACATATGGGATGTAGCAAGTAAGCAAATGGCGGAGGAGCCGCCTATTAATTTGGCTTGTCAAGATAAAAAAGAGTACAGCTAGACATCTCAAAATTCAAGAAGCTCAAATTTCACAAAAGAAGAACTATAAGAGACTTAGCTTGAGCAATGGAAATAAGCAAGAGTACTACTGGCAGGTGGGTAAAAAATAACGTGATCAGAGTCCACACAAATTCAATCAAGCCAGATGTCAAACAAGATAATAGGCTGACCTGGTTAAATTTCAGCCTTAAAGTTGTGTAATATGACAACCAACTACAAGCATTCAAGTTCAAACCAATGGAGAATGTGGTTCACATTGATGAAAAGTGGTTCAACATGACAAAATGCAAAGAGAGGTATTACATCTATCCAGGAGAGGAGGAACCATACTGATCAACACAGAACAAGAAGAAGTGGGTACTAAAATCAATGTTTATGTGTGCTGTGACTAAGCCAGTGTATGACAGTGATGAGAATTGCACATTTGATGGTAAAGTTGGAATGTGGCCACTAACCACACAAGAACCAGCAAAGATGAGCAGCAAATACAGGTAGGCAGGGACCATGATTACCAAACCAATGGTGTCAGTCACAAGGCCAGTATTGAAAGATTTCTCATCAATCAAGTAAGTTATACACCAACCACATTCATATTTTGTTGCATTTTATACTCTCAGAAAGGGTTCATCATAGGGTATGTCCTCAAATAAGTCTCATAAACAAGATAGATAAATAATAGTATCCCTAAGCCGACTTTACTTAAGAACAGACATTAAACTGAACATGTTATTATTAATCCCTCAACTGTTAGAATCATAGAGCATAAGAGTAAGCCTTCACTTGAGGATCACTATTATGCATCAATTAACATGTTGGTGACTTTATTATAAGGACGAGACATATTATAGTATTTTATGTTACACACTTATTATTCATTTAGATAATTGGCCAACCAATGCAAGCATGCATATCATCATTCAACAAGACAATGCACCTCCACACATAAATAATGATGACCCAGATTTCAGAGCTGCTGCCACTGCAGATGGGTGGAACATCGAACTTGTCTTTCAACCAGCCAATTCACCAGACACCAACATTAATGACTTGGGATGGTTTATATCCATCCAGTCACTAAAGACAGACAAGTATACAACATTGATGAGCTAGTGAATGTTGTGTGTGAGTCTTATCTGAGACTGACTCTTTACACACTCAACAAAGTATTCCTCACTTTGCAGAGCTGTTTGGTTGAGATAATGAAGGTAAGAGGTCATACTACAAAATCCCACATATGAAGAAGGATAAACAGCATAGGAAGGGAATATTGCCAAAGGATCTCACAATTGATCCTGACCAAGTAAAGGATTGCATTTCATATATGCAGGAAGCTGGGAGGATTGATGGGCTATCTGAACTCATGGAAGCTATTAGCATGGCAGACATGTAACTAAGCAGATAATATGCATGCCTAAGTAGTCATCTTCTGTCATAGACTCATCCACTCTTTTGTTGTTAATAGCTAGGAAACATGTTTCTTTTGCTCAAACATGTTTCAGTTATAAACATTAATGGATGTAAAGCATTTCTATGCTTATTATTATTAACTCTCAGCCTTTATGTTTACCATTAATGACTCTCAGATTTATGTTCTTGTTGTTTAAAAGCCTAGGTCATTGTAAATTCAGATTAATTTCCTAGTGGTGGCATTCAACCCTTGCTGCTATATTTGTTTTAAACCATCACAGAGTCGGAACATATCAAAAGCATTCACTAGCACAATCACAAACAATCTCAGACTTTTGTCTTCATAGATTCACAAAAATGACTCAGATTGTTAATATAATTGTCCAAAAAATAGCCTCCAAACAAGAATGCATTCCTTGTGGTGACACTGAACATTCAATACATTTCATTTAACATGTTAACAATCATCACAGTCCTTTTCAGGTAACCAAGCAATAGTATCAAATATTAGTCATCAGTTTTTAGATATCCAACAATCTCAGACTAATGTCTTCATAGATTTTTTTTCATCACAGGCAACAATCATAGTGAAGTAGCTCGCATATTGGTCATCACAAGTAACAATCAACATCACTGCTGGACAACACAATGCCAAACTACATAACATATGAATATTATCATCATCTTACCAAAACATTCAATTCACCATCATAATTACTCTTGCTAATATCAATACTAGAATTAACTCTAAATGGAAACAATAGACAGAGGTAACCTTTGTTGCACAAGATGGAATCAAATCAGGGAATTCCCTCCACAAGGCTACAGCAGCAGCCAGATTATCAACATCACCAGTCATCTTTTCCATCATCAACACAATAGCATCAAGAGCAGCATCACTTACCACCGGTCCGCTAGCTTGAAGGGCAGTCGCCCGAATATCACCAAGTAGTAAAGGGAACTAGAGCCCAATCATTCGCAAGCAAAATTCGCGTGGGCTACCAGTAATGTCGATTGGGATGAGTGCCGGCTTAGGGATTGGCTCCACATATGCCGAATCGACGATTGATGTATCCATTCCTCTGGGCTTAGGGTTTCCAATTCATCGGGTAAATAACCAGATCCGCCGATACCCCAGAGAGGGATAAAGTGAATTGTGGTGAGGGCTTGATTCGTTTGGTAGTATTTGGAGAGGGAGAGAGAATTGGTTTGTGTTTGGTTAATTTGGGCCATTAGGTGTTAAGATAGTAGTTTAAGTGGTAATATAATATGAATATAGGGTTGGTTGAAACTTATTAAAAAAAATGGACTTTGCAACTTTCGGCGGGATGACGAAAATGAAAATATTTGCAACTTTAAATCGGTCGGAGGTACTATATAATCTCAAGCCTTTAGTGGCTCTTGCTTGGGTTGGTCACTAGTTATTTTCATATGCACATGTAGAGTTTGAAGGATACAATTAATTTCTTCGATGCTTGTTTCAAGATTCCCAATGTAAGGGTTATAAAAATGTGACTATCTAAGTTTAATAAAATTCCGTTCAGTTCAATTTAAAAAAATATTAAATTCAGTTCAGTTGAGATCAGTTTAAATTTAATAATTTCAGTTCATTTGCTACTAAATTCAGCTCAGAACATATTAGTTCAGTTCAGATCCACTCAGTCAAGTTAAGTTCAATTCAATTCATACGAAGTAATTCAATTCAATTATATGTGATGCATGCACTAGTACTAGCTAGCTAGATGATTGATAAGAGGATGCATTAAATTTCATGCAGTAAAAAATTGAATTGATGTGCATGTTGAGTGTGAAGTACAGGTAGTAACCATAACAGTTAAACATCGGAATAGAAGATACTGTAGATAACCTAAAACTTTATAAATGCTGCTGAAGATGCAGGGGTAAATTAAAGGAGAAATAAATAAGGGCATCATGTTGTGTTCATATTAGAACTTGTGACTGGTGTCGTAATCTTATATCCGTATCTGTACAACATAGATTACCACCTTTATCAAAATCATAGCAGCAGAATCCACATTTTTAGGCATATCGACTGGAGGTTCCAAGCTGCGTACGCAAGCTTATCCGAGAACCTCCCACTTTAAGATTTTAACCATTCAAGAACTCCATTCGTGCTTAAAGGACTTTTGGACTCATCATCCTTACAACTTCTTTATAAGCATCATTCGCTGCTCTATTCAGTGCTATATCCTTCTTCTCGCGGCACATACCTTTTCCTCGAAGCTGATTGTTGACGAACACTTTGTAGGTCCCCTCTTCCGACCATTTATCAACTAGTCGCACTTTGAACTTGTGTTTTTGACATATCTCAAACAGCTTCCTCACCGGATTTTTCTGTAGAATTTCAGGGGTAATTGCGGGTTTCAGTAGATCTCTAGCTACCTGCACAAAATCTAAAACAACGGTTACCAAGAGCAAACCATGATACACGAAATGGACTTCAGAGGAACAAGCAGAGCAAAATACTAGCTACATACTATTTCTTGTTAACGTTTTTTCCTTCTCGTATGCACCGAAAGAGAGAAAGCAAAAAAAGATAATATATGTAATGACCCACCTCCCAAGTTTTATCAATTGAACCGTCACTGTCCATGAAAACAGCACCGATAGTCGATTCAACGACATCAGCGAGAGCCTTTGGAGCATTGAGCAATCCATGCGAGTGTAACGGATGCTTGGGTAGAGCATTGATAAACGCCTGAATCTGAACAAACGCCCAAATATATGTACGAAACAAATTTAAAAACAATTAACACGACAAATCGAAAGACTAAGACAAAACAGTAGTTAGCTGGATTTAAGTTCGGAAATTCCACAAATCTAAGGGTGACTAAAAGCAAACTGATAATTCCACACAAAAAAGAAAAAGAAAAAGAAAAAAATACATACTTGCTTTCTGAGTACTGGAGTGTCTAGACGTATATATCTATGAAAGTTGTGTTTGACAGCCACACGGGCTAGCTTCTCTGTGTCAACATTGGCAGCACGAAGAGATGTCAACGAACCTGGTGGAAGATTCGGATACTTGATGAACTGCTGCTTTGTGATTAGAAGAGTAAGCACCGCGTCACCTATGTATTCAAGTCGTTCATATGATCCGCAATCCTTATGGTACGATGGATGTGTAAAGGCTTCATATAGTAATCTACGATTGTTGAAATGGTACCCTATTATAGTCTCGATTTCTTGAAGTTCTTCTAATGACTTCGATTCTGATTCTTCCACTGATAAGTTGATCGTCTCTGTTCGATTGATGCCTTTCAGGTAATTATTCAAAAAAGTTCCTGCCAGAAAAGTAAACAAGCCATTAATCACGAATATGTCCAGATCTTACAAGGAAATTGTAAGTACATGCAGAGAATGTTGCTTCAAATCAAAGGTTTAATTATCGTTAAGGCCAATGCTGGAAAGCTGGTCGATTTCAGCTCACTAATTCTGAGTAATTAAGTAAAGAAAAAGTCTAGATTGAAGTACTTGTAAAATTGAACGACATATAAGGGGAAAGAAAAGCAGGAAACAGTCGCCAGTTAGTTGCCAAATTAGAAGTTCTATTTCAATTCGTCCGACTTTCAACGAAGGACAGTAAAAGGTTCAGATGTCACCTAGGCTGGGAGTAAAGAAAAGAAGGAACCAAGAACCTAGTTTTTAGGATGTCATAACACTTCAACTTATAACTTTAGTTCGAGCATACCCAGTTTTACCAGGCTACAACTTCTGCATAATATATGAACATCATAGAGCAAAACGAAGATATACAATCTCGATCGGAAACAATATATCAGATCCCCAAAGGGGTGGCGAATTCACAAGTGTACCGTAGCCCAAGAAAAGGCATTGTGCAAACTAAAACAAATAAGTACTCACTACGGAAACATTTAGAGGTGAAAACGGAATACGCATAAGCATTTAGCCATTAGAGGACATCGTTTTGGTTTTACGAATATTCAAAATGCAAAAGACTTAAACATAGCTTTCTTCAATGAGTACAGAGTAGTGCCATGTCTCTACGTAACATGTCACTCGCTTTTGTTAGCACACTAGTATTAGACATGCTAGTTCATTGCTATCTGTACATGGTTCCACACGTTACATAAATCAAGAAATATTTCATGCAACAGAATACGTCTCAAACTCAAGAAAAGACAACTTATTTATCAAGCAAGCAACCTCAAATACTTACAAATTGATCAAACAGTAAAAATAACAATAATAAGGGAAAAAACAAACTGTCGTCTTGAAAGAGGCATTTAAACAAACAGGTTCCATGCATGAAAGATTCAGAGATGTAAAATAACAAGAAAGATACGCACCACATCTTCTGAGGCGTCTACGAACAACCCAAATCCTGGTCGGAGGGAAGAGAGATTCAAGCCATGATTTCATCTGTTGCTGCTGTTAGAGTTTGTACAGAAAAAACATGACATGGAGCTTATGTTTATTTTGTTCCAAAGAATATAGTAATGACGTCATTTTATTAGTCAAAAGTCAAGCTCTAAACATGGCCCCTTTTGTAATTTCATCAAGGAGAAAATTGCAAAAATGGACCTTAATTTTTCTCACGCATTTTACATTATTTTTAGGACCTAAGGAGGGAACTTTATTAGTTTTCGCTTACCGTTTTACTCTAGAAGTCCCGCTAATCATTTGGCTGAGAGTCTAACTACCAAGAAAGGCTCGACGCTCAAGCTCAAGGAAACGACTCAAGCCAAGGCTCGGCCTAACACTGACATAGCGACGTTAATGGTAGTTTCAATCAAGCAGCATCCACAGACACTTTGTCATGTGATTATAATCACGAAACTCTAGCTACTATACTTTTCAACTAAAATGAGAAGTATACACCCTCTTAGCATTTTGCGAGAAGTGTACCTTCATAGTATTTTTTCATAACGTGTTCTTGAAAGTAGCGGATGAATTTAAATATTATGTTTAGAACTAGAGATACGTTTGACGTTATACGCATAGATACATGAGTTGAACCTTGAGAAGGTATGGAACATAGCCTAATGACTTTAAAAAATCGTCAGAATACTGTATATTTCATTAGGAGAAATTTGATGTTTCGTCTAGCTCATTATGATAAGAGAGGAATATCGTCTTCGAACTATAATTTTTGAATTCACACATACTACGACACATTTGAGGGTGATGGATAATCTATCCCACTTTATGTCACATTTCGTATACAATTAGAAGAGTAGAGGACCAGTCTTGAGAAATTGGGAAATGCTAAAGCCACTCATCATGAAATCCAATAACTCCCAACAAAGTCAAACATCAAACATCAAACATCAAGAGCCATATATATATATCAAAACTTCCAACTACTACTAAACCTAGCACATAGAATTTCCTTAAAGCCTCTTACATAATATCATCATGTGTGTTATTCGCCTTCACCTCACTTTAATCATCATCACAATACTTATCATTCCATCAGTTTTCTCCATCAGAGACTTCCATTTCTCAGGCAAGACCAAGTACAAGCAAGTCAATTTTCATTGTTCTGGCAGTGCAAGCAATGATCAAGATGTCAAGTCAGCAAAACGGAAAGTTCCAACGGGCTCAAACCCCCGCCATAACAAACGTTAGAGGGTGTATACTTCTCGCAAAATGCTAAGAGTTCGCGCAAGCTCACTGACGCTGCATTCTGACCTTTGATGAACTGAGGTACAATAATACGTAGTGAACCATACGTTTTCTTATTTTAGAAATCAAAGATGTATGCACATAATTGACTTGTTATTATGTGTGATGAGAATGAAAAAATATATATAAGTATTACTCTGTACATTATTTTTCGATGTTATTCAAGAAAACATAGTTTTGTGACTTCCGACTTGAATGAAGTCGTAACAAGGTAACCATACTGGAAGGTGCGGCTGGATTGCCGTCCAACGGGATCACTTCCTTTTTAGAATGGGAAATTTACGCGCACCCTCGTCACCTTATACCAAATCACACATAAGTCCAACCATTGTTAAGTTTCCACTATAAGACCATCTGCCGTCAAGTTTTTCTAGTCAACGTCAAAAAATCGATGACGTCAGCAAAGAATACACGCAGAAAGAGCAAAATACCATTGTTTAGAATAGAAAGTAAAGACAAATAGAAAGAAAAGGAAAGGAAAGATATCATGTAGGTGCAGAATTGGATTGATTTCCACTCCACTAGACTTTTGCATCCACACTGTAGTCAGTTCAACTTAGTGTTACAAAGCATGGGGTACAAAATTATTACATCTTTGAACAAACAAAGTTTCTTGTTTTGTTTCTGATATTGCAATAAAAGTCAATCTAGAGAATCTATTGTTGGATACCACTTCAATTTTGTTTACCAACCAATGATGATAAATGTTACTGATTCAACTTGTAGTAATGATATCTATGTAAAAAAAACCCAATATATCGATGGACTAAATAAAAACATTCGTCAGCCTTTTGGTTCAACAGGATGTCGATTGATTGTGTGTACTGTTCATATTGTCAGCGATTTGACCTGATCCATGTGAGAAATATCTCACAATATCGGGTCTAGCGAACAGATCTTTCACCTCCATAAACACAGCGTCCTTGCTCGCTGTTTCTACACCTTGATTGTACGTACTTTTTGATCAGGGCTTTGAAATTCTTGAAAAGTTCTTGCTTTGTGCCACAAAAGCGTATGTTCCATTACGAGCGCAATGTACCGTCTTGCAAGTAGCAGATCATCGTTCTCCATGATTCATGAAGCCAACAATTGTGTTTATGTTCATTCATGTACACACTGGTGAAGTTATAGAAGAATGTGACATTCTACTTCCGAAAATTACTATGCAGAAACCATACACTCTTTAAATTGCAAGATAAATACAACTGTAGATGATTAAACATTACAGAACTGAAAGAAAATTCACAAAGATCACATAATTTCAATGATATATTTATTTTTTGCCGATTATGCCGCCTCGAGCCAATCCCAGGTCGGAATTTGGAACGCCAGGTCATGGTTCATCCTTGTCATCTCCTTCTTGTCTTGCCTCCAATCCTAGGTTACTTCCTCAATCTTCTTCTCCAAGTTTCTAACAATATCCTTCAATTCGCTAATCGCCTTCCCTCTCGCGACTAGTTTCTCGCGCAGCAACAAGTACTTCCTACGCTTCAACTTCTCCTTCATGCATGCCGTGTCCAATTTGCTGAAATACTTTCCCACATTTATCTCTTCCCTCGGATTTCTCCCCAAATTCTCCCTTATTAGTCTCTAGGCGGCTTCTTTCGTGCATAACATCTTGTTGAATCAACAAATCTTCGTCCTTATTGAGTTTCCTTACCCTTAATACTTTCTTATTGATCTTTTCCTTCTTACGTTTCTGAGACTCCACCATGTCTCGAAACAGATCTTCCAGACACAGCCTCAGAAAGAAACTCGGACAACTCGATTTCAAATTCGGGATGGTCTTTGAACAAACCGAACACTTCTTTCCTCACCTGTTCGATATCCTTGTGCTGTCAAAAACACACAATTATTTGGAGAAACAGCTTGAACTCATCCTTGACCATCTCCTTGACTTTGTTTACGTATTTAGCTGAAGATTTCAACCCTTCTTGGCCGACTATTTATCTCTTCAATTTACGCTGCTCATGATGATTTTTATCTTTTCCTTTGGATTCCACTGATGTTGAGGGATTGAGCGTCGCTACCGGTTCCCTGATTTGTATCAGGAGGGAAGTAGTCTCCGAATGTTCGGTATCAGATCATCGTATCCAGTGAACAGATCTTTCACCTCTAAAAACAGAGCTACTCTGTTTTGCTCTGTTTCTTGTTTTTCCAGTGCGTTCTTTCGAATCAGGCGATGAATCTCCGATACTTGTCGTTCAATCTGCTGTGAAAGCGTCCCTTGAGCAACCCAATGAAAAGTTTCTAAGTTTTATTCAGATCGATTCTTCTTCTTCAGTCATCACCATCATGATTGATTTCGTTCATTCATACTGAGTAACTCCGTTTTGTACTTTACTAGGATTATTCTATGTGGGTTATGAATGAGATATAGAGACTCTTAATTTTCTCAATCATTAATCAAATAGAAGCCCGATTATATTAGTTATAAAAATCTGAAAAACGAACCTTCCTAAGTACTACTTGGAACGAAAGAAGTCGACGACCAAACAGACAGAAGGGTAGGTACTGATCATTTCATTTGTCTTTCCTATACAATACATAATCAAACAAACTCTAATTAACATCTTTTGAACTACTAACAAACTGTTGTTTGATTGTTTCTCTGATTGATCAAGCATCATCATCATGTCTACTACAACCAGTGGCATCCTAACCGTTGACTCTTACATGTAATCTGCTCCGATTTCTTGTTTACAGCCATTATGTGTATGCTTCATTCATTGTTCCATTTTGACATTTTGCTCATTTACAGGAAAACTATGCAAGACTTTCTTGAATCATGGTCAGCAGGTGCTCGATTGACGATTGTAGCAGCTATGTCTTTGATGGTTTTACTCGGATTGGTACGACTAGTTTGCTAAAATGATGAATAGGTTCATGTCATGTGTAAACAGACTTTCAATGGACATTTACCAATGTTGACTTAGTTTTCGTTCATCATTTAATGTGCGTTACTTTGCACTCCCTTAGTACTATGTCCTTACACATGCCGGTAAATGAGAGAGGTTGTTGTCTTGTCTGCAGGGACTAAATGACTATCTCAGAGTATGCACCGCCTCGTCAGTTACAAGTGTTGTTCACATGAGCTCTCATGGGGAATTTTTACAAATTGATTTCAATATAAGGTACAATCGCGCGCTGTTTATATATTTATCTCAGTACTCGCGTATTGTTTACAGTTCCTCCTTTTGTCGTATCCTTTCTCTGCGCGTCTGTCATTATTTGAGTATTAACAGGCGGTCCAACTTTCATAAATAGTCCCATTTGTTTTGATACGTACAAATGAATGTTTATTTTTATGTTTTGGTTTTTGGTAGCTTTTCAGCAGTACCTTGCAAGAATGCATATGTCGACATTATTGATGTCTTCGGAACAGTAAGTTCATCCATTGAATATTTACTACAGAAGTTATTTCGTACTGGTTATCATGTTCACTGTTGGAGCTAAGCCGGATGATGGTTCTCCAAATGAACGAAAAATGTTGTATAATTAATATGTACTAAATATGATACGCAGCATTAGTATAGTTCACAGTCGCTGTGCCTATATCTTGAACCAGTTGTCCGTTATTCCCCAGAATATGATGAACGTCGTATCTAAAACCTTCCGAAAGTACTCAATAGATTCAACTACTCAAGAAATTGTTAAAGATGACGGAGAAGGTTCTCTCGTGCTGAATGCAGACAATTTTTTCGACATAATATCAAAACTGTAAGTATATATACGTTATTCAACAGATCCCTTTCCTCAATGTCTGTTCATATTCTCACTCAATTATGTGTTATGTTCTTCAGGCATCATCCTCTTCTGGTAGTAAACTTTTACTTACCTTGGTGC
>JAYMSH010000137.1:0-14033 GCA_036897905.1 Aragoa cleefii | reverse complement strand
TTTTCTCGAAAATACACACATAATTCTTTGTTCAAACATACAAAATATTGTTACAGTAAAAGATCAACAAATAACTCAACTAATTATGAATTTATTACATTAACTTTTATCAATATTTTACAAATGTATAGATCCACCAAATTGTATGATATCTGAGAATTATTCATCCATTGATGTTAAGCTTCCAGTGGAACAATGGGAAGCATAATACAATTTCTATCTGGGTAGCAGGGTTTTTCATCTTCACATAAACTAAAATTCTATTTTACAATGTGGCTACTGGCTGGTACGATAAGGATGGCAAACATGCAATTTTCTTGTTTGGTTTAAGACGAAGTACGTACCAACAGGTTTTGTAATACATGATATAAGATAGTGAAGGGCGTCTGTCAACTTATGCATGTTCCGGTTAAGAAGACCCTACCTCACCACGTGAACTAGATTTTCTGGATCCAATTGAACCAAACTTATTCACGATTGCCTCCGCTGAGACACCAACTCCACTGTCCTTAGAATGTTGTACACCTTCTGTTTGTTGGCTTTTATTTGATGACGATGACTCGTGTTTCTTACCTTTCCCACTGCCTAGCTTGTCCAAATAGGATTCATGCTGCACACAGAGAGAAGTTTCAGACAGTGGAAGAACTTACTCCACATGAACAAAGTATTTCGAAAGTGTGGGGATATCAGGCCATGCCTTCAGATACCAAGATGATAAGATTGAGCACGTGTATCTAGTTAATAAAACTCATTAATGCAAAAAAAATTGAAAGATCTAGAACTTCCATGCGTCACTTTAAAAATACTGAGTATGTTATGGTGAAATATTGGTGGAATATGTATTCACACGAGTTGGTATCATATGCTACATGACTCTAAACTGTTTATTTGGTCTATTAGTAAGATGTGATAGAATGATCACATGTATCCAGAACATTTTCTCTCTTTAGCAGAACTATAGCTATAACAGATACATATAGCTTATTCATATTAGAAGTCAAAATGAAAATTATTCAAGTAAAGATAGTTTTATGTTAAGTGCGGTAATACAACTGTAGGATTTCCACTTCTTTTTTAGTTTAATTAATCAGCTTCTATACCCGATTTGTTACAGTTCAAAAAGTACAGCTTACTTACATAGCTAAGTGGGGAATATATACGAAAAATGGGTCATAGTGAAAAAGAATGATAAAAAAGATGGTCAGATTTTATGATCAGCATGTTTTTTCCTTCTGAGAAATGAAGCTCATCACAATTTCCACCTTTTAAGTAATTGAACTAAAGGTATGCAAAAATTATAGTATTTGGATCTGATAAACTCTAGATGCTATCAAAGAGACTTTCAAAATTTAATTGCACCTAATTAAGCAACATGGTTTAGTAAGATGAGATCGGATCTTTATTGTGTAACTTGCAAGTTTATATAAACCTGTCATCATCAGCTTATATTACAAACGTGCTGTATATCAACTAAAATAGTGTAAAGGATCAGTTTTAATCAACAGAGTGATGTCACTGTGAGGGGGTGTATACCTTACTTCTTGACGAATTCTCAGAAGTACCCGAGACTCGAGCATCTACATGCTTTTCCTTCCTGCACCCAGACCATAAATATAACACAAAAAGGTCGTATTTGGACTCTAAATATGGAGGAAAATTAAGTACAATCTAATTTCATATGAGCTGTCTTAAAGCTGAGATTTGAACCATATGGTGATATCAAAGTAACGGAAAGAAGCCAAGCTTGTTTCTGGTTACAATGTTAATTTTCTTCATAGAGTTTTGACTGGAGTGATATAATTGTGCAAGTTTATCAAATCAGAATAAATTGGTAAGTAATATTCTAGTTGAACTATGAGGCCTTTTCCTAATAGGGGTAGTAGTTTATAGGATCTCTTCTGCATGCTCGGGCAACAGTTAACAAGTAACAGGAAAATGCTTACGATCTTCTGTGACGGCTTGGACTTTGAAGCGGTTTGCCAGTGTCATGCTCAAATGAAGAATTTAGTTCACGTGGATTCATCTGCAGTTGAAGATCATCTACATTCTGCTTCAGATTCCAAACATCTGACTCTGCTTGAGCTATTTCCTCTAGATCTGCCTTCGCCTACATCCAACTTAAAGTTGATTATTTACAGCCTTTGACAGAATAAACCAGATAAGGTGAGGCACTCTAACCTTCTCATCTAGCATGCTTGAAATAGACGGGGGTATTTGAGATATTCTTTGACCTCCTTCAAGTACTGCTCTCAACTCCATTTGCTTTTGTAACTCCTCCTGTAGTCTTACCACCTGAAAATGCACTTTCATTTTAGTATTGATCCCAGTTAAAAAAGAAAGAGCAGCCAACTTTTGGAAGCAGCATGTGGAGTAGAACACAAGAAAAGGGAAAAGAATAGGTTGATTACAGCAACTGCAGAAATATCACCATCCTGGTTAAACTATTACGATGCCAGTTTCTTCTGATGCTATACCAGATAGCACTTCTGTTATTATCTTCATTGTTCAATAATTATAAACCGTACTTTTAATCAGTCTGAGATACTGTTAGATTACCCCTATCATAGTGAAATAAAGCCTTTTCTTTTTAATGGTAATTGGTCATCAGATTATGTTTTTGTTGATAAAAACAGTATAGAAAGAAGCAAATCAGCTACACCCAAGCCAGTTTTTCAAACTCCTAAAAGCACCCAACTAAACAACATTATGAAGAGCAGCTCATGACTCCACACCAGAGCAAGACCAGGCGTAAGATTGTTAAGACCACAACATTTATGTGTGGACATGTCTTCCCCCCAGCTCAGCCAGTAATTCTGAGATAGCCGCAATTAACTTCTCAGCTGATACTACATAAATATGTTTCACAAAAATGATATGCCACTGCTCGGTTTGTTATAACAATATGTCAATATAAAGTTCTCCATTCCATTCTATCAGTAATAATTAAGCAGGATCCACTAGCACTTCACCGCTTCACGAGCAGCTTTTCTATATCCAAATGCTCAAAGTGCTTATTATAGTTCATTTAAACAAAAAATGATAAAGTCATGTAGTATCATGATGCAAGAATGCCGTAATAGCTAACAGTACTTCATAACAAGAGCATTTGTACTAGAGACAAAACCGGAATCAAATCAAATAATATCATGGATATATAAGTACGTGTATGAAGAGAAAGAAAGAGAGATTGGGAAAGGGAGAATAAAAAATAGACATAAGTTCTTTCTGCAGGCATACCTCTTTCTCAAGAGCTATACGGTGTTCAAGCAAATCATGCTTCCGCTTTGGTAGACCATCTAGAAGAAGTGAGTTCGTCTTAGTCTGTCATGGAAGATAAGTTGAGAAATCACATAAGCAGAAGAACAAATAGATAGAAATACTCTAGAAGGTAAACAGTTAAGCCACACCTCTGTCTCGATCTTTTTCTGCAGATCTGCTTTGACAGACTCAAGATTTTGGATTTCAGCTCTAATAATATGCAAAACAAAATAGAAACATTATGCTGGATCAAATATCGTTAAGAAAATGGAAACTGTTGTGCGTTTTCGCATATTAGTAGAAACATACTGATGCACACTCCCATGTTAAATAAAAGACATATATATCTTACTCGACAAAATCAACAATGCGAAAGGGTATTTCCGGGATAAAAGATTGTAAGATCTTAGCTATAAGCAATCAGAGAGAAAGAAAAGACAGAAAATGAGCAAGCATGGAAAACGTAACATATCGCTGAAGCGACATCTCAATAATTTATTGATTATTTTATGTAATAGAATAGATATGTACTGCTGTATCCCTTCAGGGTACTGAATCTAGAGATAATTAAATACAATCTTACTGCTGCTCGCATTCGTATGGGTAATGTCCAGGTTCATGATGCAAGTTTTCAGGGAATGTACATATCCTTGTAATGAGCTCACTGAATTGCTGCCTCTTAATATGGCTAAATAAGTTCTTTAAGAATGAACCACACAACTCTCAGCATACCACACAACTCTCAGCATATATGTTGAGATATTGATGAATGATGAAAGTAACACTTACTCTTCATCAATAGGAAAGTCAATGGATTCCATGGAGAGGTTCTTCTTGGCCTGTACTCAAATAAATATTGTCAGCTCAGTTAGATGTCTCTCATATGTAAAACGACAAGATGAACAAGTTCTAGCTTTTTTGTGACTAGAGTAACTCAAGTAACAGGATAAGGTCCGAGTCAGAAGCAGCATACATGCAAAATATGTGTGGGTACGAATATTGAATAGTTTGAAGTGAAATGAAGGGAAGGTACTTGCAGATCTAGTCTGCAAAAACTGAATAGACCTATGGTTACGAATGTTCCACTCAAATTACATGCGCGGTCCATATTCATATGCATGTCAGGGACATCCCAGGCGCAAGTCTACGCAATTTCCAATTTCATAGACTTGATCTGGGTAAGAATTTCTCTAAAATAGGTTCAATAGACAATAGGTAGCCAATGAAATACCTAAAATATACTACTAGCATATTTGAACTAAAGAAACAACGATATACTCACAGGAGTACGTCCCCAAACAGTGGGTCGCCGACCACTGCGGACATGTCCAGGTGCTGCTGGCTTAGAGCCCATAGAGCCCACTTCAGAGGTTGGTGTTTCAGCTTGATCAGATCCTACCAATTCAGATGATACATTTATTTCCCTCTTTGCATTATCATTAGATTGATCGTGGATATTGTCTTTCCTCTGCTTGTTATCATGTGGTAAAAGTGAACTTTGAGATTTACGTCGTGGCAAGTCTTGACTGCCTTCAAGAACATCATCAGCAGCCTCGGACCCTGAACTGTGACTTCCTGGAACCTGCACCTCCATATTGTGTCATTAGCTACGGGAAATAAACTTGGGAGCAAAAACTGCAACAGGCACTGCAATTTTACTCTGATGAGCTATATTGGATATATTATATATAAATTGGATTTTGGATAAAACCTTGGAAGCACTAGAATAATTTTATGTGCAAACGGAAAATCCAGTGTAAGTGCCAGGGTGAATGGCATGTATTGAGCTCCAAATTAAGGCTGATATATAACTGGAAAATAAATTAAGGCACTGGGTATTTGCTTATGCAGATGTCTTGCGTCGGATCTGTTACGGTTCTTAAAATTTATACTTTTAAAGAGAAGTTCAAGGATAAACATACGAGACAATGCAGTATACTCGATAAACAAAAACAAAACAAAAATGAGGAACCTCAGTTCATTGTCTTGAAAGAGCATAAAATTCAGTTCATTGTCTTGAAAATGGTGTTGCTTGCATAATGATGACTTGATGAACTTATTGATGTATGAAATCAAAAGAATAAAGCCTCACCTTTCGACCGTGTTCATTTTCATCAGTCACGCTACCAGTTTCACTTTGTTCATGCTCAGAATTTTCGTCTGCATCTACATCATAGTCATCTTCAGTAACTTCATCATCATCGTCCTCAAAGCTCTCTTCATCATCATAACCATCATCATCATCTGTAAGTTCCTCGCTCTCACTTCCACTCTCATCTGAATCAGTATAAGGTTCAGAGGTTACTGAACCCTCCTGGAAAAATGAAAAAAAAAATAAAAAAATCAACTGGTCAATCACTACAACTGAGAGCAGAGTTACATACAAAAGGAAATGAAAAAATAATGTCACTTTTCTTTTAACATGCACTTAAGTATGCAATAAAAAAAAAACTAATTGTTTAATTTGTTTTCCTGGGATAGACAGTTGTAGAACAAAAGGTACGCAATGACAACACAGTACAAGAGCAAAACTCAAGCATACCCCAAATATGTTCTCATAGTCCTCAAGTAATGTAATAACAATGGCCTGAGCATGATTAGCTGCAGCAGCTGCTTGCAAAAGTTGAACAGAACCATCACCTCCGACATCAAAATCACCCTCACCAGCAAGCTCACAATCACCAGCAAGTAACGGACGAAGAAGCAAGGGAGCCATACAAGCTGCTACAGCTGATATGCTCATTCTGTTCACAGCCTTATTGGAGGCGACTGTTTGCATCATCATAAGAATTCTGTCACAGAAACATATAAAATCTTGATAAATGTCCTCAAATGTTATTCCTTTTGGACTGACGGGAGTGAAATTTTTTTAAAGCTTTTACATCCAGGAACATTCTATGAAAGGCAGCAAACCTTTTAGAATCTTCTTCATTTCTTGAGATTCTAGAACATATTATTTTTTAAGCTCGTCATTGGTAATTCAATGTCTGTGTGTGTGACTGTGTGTGTGCGTGCACGCGCGCATACATGTGGATCTGTGTCAGTATATATAAATGCATATTTGCAAGTACCAATCTAGGATCAGCATAGCATAATTTTTTAAATTTAAAATAATACCCATAGCATAACTCAAAATTCAGTTACTAGCACTAAATATAAGCCATAAGCAATTGAGACAGTGTTCTCCTCAAACCAAAATATTTATAATATGAATCCTAGGGATTGACAGACAATAAATACAAAGAAAAATCGGACACCAAACTGGAACCAAACTTCAGTGAAGCTAATCTGAGAAGGAAAATAATAGAATAAACCAAAATGTAAAAGGCTAGTAAAGTCAAAAAAGGAAATGTCAAGGATTCATTTAATATACCTTTGCAATAAGCGACGATTTGGCTCTGGAAATGTTTCACATATTGCTGAACGCATAGCATTCACCCTCGTGCCACGATCAGTTCCTAATTATCACAACACTGCCGCATTTAGAGATAAAAAAGGAGAGTACGAGATCCAATAAAAATACTACTAAACAATTAATCAGATACCAAAATTGAAAATTTCGATGGAGTTGGCTAAACATGTCCTGGTTGTTAAAAGGTCTAAAAACCTCTCTGGTTTAGCATTATCATCATGTTGTTCAAAGTATTGCTCCGTAGTCATGGAAATTGACATCTATAGTTGTTTCTAGCTTGATTTGTTGGTATCTTCTAGGTGACTACCAAATTTATGGATCTATATAACAAGCCAATACCATGCAGAAGCATAAATTTTGTCTTTCTAGCACAAGAGCCTCATTTAACATGCCTATTTTGTTTAGCTTTCAAGCCTGAGTTATCCAATTGCACCAGAGCCTCAAACTTCTTAATCTCAAGTCTAATATGCACAGTGAGTGATATAAAGGGATAATTAATGCAGCAAATATGTTTTCTTTACACTTTGAATTCGCAGGCATATTTTGTTTTGTTATCCATATGTTTATGCAGAAGAAACAAAAAGCTAGAGGATGAGTGATAACCATTGACATATCACGAAAGGTTTCCTTTAACCAGTGGGAAAAAAAGGTCCGAGAAATAAGAAATAATAGTGCGAACGGAAAAGAATGTCAATGAACTTCGTCACTACGCCATGCCTAAACTAAGATTTAAGTGTATGAATCTGCCATTCAACTTTTGAGTTACATAACATTTAAACAAGGTAAACAGATTCACAATCACATTAGTAGACCTCCAGTTTATATTTACGAATACAAAACATATATCTTACGCTTCTTTTTCTTCTACCATTAAAGCATAAGCTTTTTCGGATAAGAAACGTAGAAACTCAAAGAGAAACCAACTCACGAAAAGCTTCAAGGAGGGCCTTGCAGCAAGAAGCAGGAACTGGTGATGAAGGCAGCTCGCGGAGAACATACTAGTAATAATAAACCAAAAAAGAATGATCATTTGATGTACAGTGTACAAAAAGAGAATCTGCACAAGCCTGTTTCCTGGGCAGAAGTACCTTGATACAATCAGCTATAACATGTGGATCCTCCTCGGGTTGAAAGTCGGTTTTCCCTATTCAATACATTTCGAAAAACATTAGAAAAAATGATTGGATCATATAACTTGGAGCATCAAATAGCCTAAATTTTTTGTACTTCCAACTTGCTGTTGCCAATTCATCGCACGGAAACAAACATGGTTTAAACTTCAGCTATGTTTTCTTTCTCAATATAGGGGGGGAGGGAATCTTCATATTTCTTTCAGTTTACAGCTATTTATCCTGATTTAGTTTTAGAGATTTGCAGTGACTACCTAGCATCTCCTGCATTTCTGGAGTAAATCTAGATGAGCCATTCAAGATTTTAATAAATCATGTTCTTCTATTGGACAGGTAGATCTCACAGTCAATGTTCTTAAGATCAATAACATCACTTGTAAGTCGTATTGTAGGTATGTACATCACTGAGTAATATGTGCACTTATGCAATAAAGACCAACTTCAGGAATCAGAACAGACTTTGATTACACAAGCTATAGTTCAAATCAGTTGAATTCGAACTACATTGAAGTGAACACCAGCTCCACTCAACCAATTGTCTTTTGAGGTGCCTTTCCTTTTAATTTTTTTTTTTCTTTCTTCTTACTGTTTCTCATTGTTCTGCAGTTCAGTGTGTTTTTAGAACTTATACCATTACCACCAGATTATTTCTTGAACTTTCTGATTATAAGAACTGTTGATCCGACTGTTAAAAGGAAATGCACCACCTCCACAATGTCCATTGTCGCCCTGTTTGCTAGAGTTGGAGGGGCAAAAGTATGTGAAGGGATTAAAGTAACTAAAAAATTGTTTGGTCATAAATAAACATCATTTATCAGTGATGATCCTAGGAAACAACAAACCATCAAAAATCAGTATTAGTCGCAGGCAAATGATACTTGATTCTAGAACTTAACCAGGTGGGCTAAAACTTCTGGGCATCAAGCTACCATCTTATATCGAATTGATCAAAAAAGAAATACTTAGGTAAAGCAAATCTAAGCTAATGTCAGAACTATCTGTTTAGAAATATAATAAAGAACCTCGATGTTTAATAGTAATTATTTTCCAATATTGCCTGATTCTACATTAAACCTTAAAGGCCAAACTCAATTAGCTAAGCACTCCCGGATATGCAGGGGTTGGATAGGGTTGGTATATAATCTACGTTAAACCTTGTTCCAGCCATGAATCAAGTCATGCAAGATATGGATTTGACTGGTAACCTTTTTCATATTCTCGTATTCGATGTTCAACGTCATCAACGTCGGCAGCTTGCCTCAAGATTCCTTCTATTTTGACTCCTGCAAACAATGACCGTTCAAATCAGACTAGTGAACCAGAAAAGTAACTAAAACTAGACTTGGTAAGTAAACCAAATCCTACATAAAAGGATGGAGAGAGAGAGAGAGAGAGAGGGAACAACAACTTACCATACTCTTCAAGAAACCTAAGAGCTTTCTCCAAAAAGGATGGAGTGCCGTCGATATCTTCCAAGGCAAGTAAAATTGGCCTGCCAATGACTAATGACTTAGGTGTCTGCCTTTCTTTCACTGTGAACAAGGGGGGAAAATCACTTCTGTTAATTTATGATAAACGAAAAACAAAGGTCAAACACTTAAGAACCAGAGGCTATTTGATTGCTGCATTATCATCCTTCATATCAATAACCAGATTAATCGGCGTTATTATATGATAAATAGTAACACCTATGCTTCTTAATTTTATTGCAATTACTAGACATTCTGAACTATCCTAAGAGTATGGCACAACATGTGGTGGCATAATGCGACAGCTAACTCGGTGTGTAGTTTACATATGTAATCAAATGTTTACATTGTTCTGAAGAAGCCTCAGCTGCATTCTGCTGATTATTGCCCAACATGCCATTTTGTCCCCCTGCAGCAGCAGCAGGTGCATTTGCAAGGGCCTCCTCAAGTGCTGCCTTCCACTCGTGTAAATCCTCCATTGTTTCTGCCTGTGATGGAGAAAATCAGGTACAGTGGGGGTAAAAAAAAGGCTTAAACTTTAGGTCAATAGTGCACTATGAACTTTGACAGGTAAGTGGTGGGCCACTAGTTAAAAATTCAATACTCTGTACTGTTCGAATTTGAAAAATATATCTCAAAGAAACACAAGCATTTAGGTGAAACAAACAGCTATAAAGCCCATTCTGCAAACCAAGTTAAAAACATATGTCAACATGAGAACTTAGATAAACAATTAAGCTACCATTAAGATCCATGAGAAAATTCTGGACTAAAAGAACAGGCTAAAATACAGATCAGGAAGAAAATAAAAAATAAAAAATAAAAAATAAAAGAGTTAAACATGAGTGCACCTTAAGAGTAAAAGCCCGTCCATCACGACCATCAGGAAAAAGCACAGTGATCAACTTCTTGTCTTCCTTGACTACCACACTGGAAATGTACCAAATTACAAAATCACTCGCCATTGTAATTTTGATAGATAAGGTCACAGTGATGCCAGAATGAGAGGCAAAACATGACAGAAAAGAGAATCAAACAAAAAATCCAACCTCCCTGAACTGTTCAGATCAATGCCTCCAAGGGTTAGATTGATTTCGCTTCCTTTCTGAGGAACCACACTCTGAAGAGAGAAGTTGAAACGAACAAACATTTCAGCAGCTTCTATATGATAAAAATGATGGGACATCACTACAAAATGTATATAACTAGAGAAATTTCAGAAAGACATTGATATTATCTAAGCAGGAAAAATGCTAAATGCCTTGCATTCGTTTTTTTTGTTGAGAAAAAAAAAACACAAAAAACAACGAATGCAAGGCATTTAGCAATTTTCCTGCTTAGGCATATGAAGTCAGTTCTATGCATGAACATATTTCCTTTAATCCATCATTGGTGCAATTTAAAATTTATCGGAACATCTTCATGAACCTGTACAGTTTCACCGCAAGTTGAAAGGAACAAGCTTTGTTGTAATGGTTGCCGTAAATAATCAGAGATGCCCACAAGTTGCGTGGCATAAATTTGAATGCAATTGATATCACAGAAAAGTCTTAATGATTCTCAATATGAGCCCAGTTAAGTCTCAGTAAGTTCTGGCATCAGTCGATCAATGTCTAATTAACGTGAGAGAATATATATATCTAATCAACATGAAGATGCATATCTAAGAATGTATATGTCTGAGTTTCATTGAATAAACATGCTTGTAATTATGGTGGAAGAAGGCTTTGAATGAAGTTAAAAAAACCCTGGAAACTTACAGGATCACTTCTGAAAAAAACTAAGGAGGTTCGGGTCAATATGAACCACCTCTTTTTCCATGATGTCCATCCAATTCCTACAAGTTAAGAAACACTTGAAGAATATATGGTATTCTGAAGAATAAAAAGCATGTCCCTTCATTAACGAATTTTCTACCAATCTATACAACAAGAAACCATAATGAAGTCTAAGAGTTTCGGTGTCCTATGAAAAGAAATCTTATCGTATTGAATTCAAATCCAAAAATAATGATAACAAAAAAAAATTGTGCTCTTCCTTTTTGGTCCTTAATTTTTTACTCTACCTCATTTAGAAATGAATTCTGATGAAAAAAAGACCAGTCACCGTAGTCTATACACAAATATTATGGTATTACTATTAAAAGCAGGATACTTAAATTACGATCCACAATGCATGATCTGGCACATTAATTGCTGATCCATTTGGATAATCCTGAATTCAGTAAGATTAAAGCATATCCCCACCTCAATGTACAGCTATATTTAAAGTTGCCTGGATTCTCATTCTAGATTATTTTTATCTATAACGGCAAGCACATACATCAAAACCGCCATACTGAGTTCCTTCAGCTGCATTAATATTCAAATTTCAGTATCATTAACGTTGGATTGTTGTGGAATATCGAAACTACTCGTCAGCAGTAACAGTTGAAAATCATGCACACTGTCATTAAGGAATGTGAAATTTATGGGAATTGACATCTCCAAACGCACCCTTACAACTGAGTCATACATTCACCCTCACCCAAAATTACAGCTTCAATTTAAGAAGTAAAAGTTTCTTGTCAGAGCATATTTTGCTGAAACCAAGCAAAGATGCGGCCAAAACAAACCTTTTGATGACAGATACAATGGACCACTTTTAAAAACCTGCACCATGATACAAATAACAAACCATAAGTAAGTTGCCTACAGTAACAAAAGAAAATCAACTAGCTCTGCAACTCGAAGAAAGGTTTCAACAACAGTCGGTAACGCCTGCATGATTCCTTAACACACATAACCAGCAACAAACCAGTTTAGGTATCCAAGAAATGAAGCTAGCCATAAATCCCATGATGCAAATTCACCAAGCAACAATAAGCCTCAAAACGCTAGCTTAATCTACGAAAGTCTTCAACTTTATCAAGTATGCCAACAATGTAGCTATCTAAGCACTGCAATATCTCACCCGTACGCAAATTGGTAAATAAATTACCTTATTGCCACCGGAAAGAGCGGGGCCAGGTGGGGCGGGCGAGGAAGGTGGATCATTACCCATGCCAACGACAGGCTCCACCTGAAACAAACAATAATGACGAGGGTTTCAGTTTTCACAACCGATCAAACCAAAAACCAAAGACAAAATCGTCCCCATTTCAATCAATCAGGCAATGTATGACGAAGAATCAATACCTGAGGCAATGTTGGGTCGGCTGCATTGCCGGTCGTCATTTTTTTCCACAGAAGTTACGAATTGAAATTTACATTAGGGATGTGATGATGGAAATTGGAAACTAATTTTTTCGTAGAATCAGAAAAAAGCGGTAACATGGGAAAGGAAAAAAAACCAGCAAAGCAAATGTGGGAGAGACAGAATAGACGGGGGGGTAACGGAAAAACGAAAAAAACGGGTCTTTTGCCATGTGTGACGAGGCAAGTGTGATATGATGCATGCTAGTACTATGTGTTTGTTTGTTCCACTCTGGAGGAGGACTAATTGCATTTCCTAAGCCTATAGTTTGAGGAGGCTACAGAATTGCACGTGAAACCAAATTGGAGGGAAGGGGTTAAAGGTACGGACCCATGGCGGATTCTCCTGGAATCACGTTGGTCCCGGGACGGAGATTTACAGGTGTTTCACAAATTTTCTTTTGTAGTAGTGGAAAATGTGCTCGATCATCACCTTCATTTCATTTTTGGTTCATCCTCATTTTAACATTTTAACTTGGAACCTTATAGCATGGAGTAATACTTGCGATATAATTTACCTACAAAAGGATGGGCGAATATATTAAATAGTTGAAATATTAAGTAAAATAGAGAGAAATTTAATTGCAATTTACCATAATGATTTTTTAGAAGAAAAAATAAAAAACGGAACAGATCGAGCCACGAGGAATACGGGTGCTCGTCATCTATTATACAATGAGCAAGCTCCTCTGAAACCATATCTGATTTCTTTTTAGATCAGATCTGGTTTTTGTATGACATGAGGGGGGTTCCGACGGTGGTGGAGGAGTGGAAAAGTTGTGGAGAAGCCGCGATGGTTGTGGAGACGGTGGTGGTTCTTTGGTATGGACGATAGATCTTTGAAAATTAAATTTTGTTTATGGACTTAATTGTAAAAGTTATTGAAAGTGTAAAATGATCTTCCGGTAGAATGCTGGTATTTAAATATAAAATAGCAAAATTCTTTGAAAAACACACTTTTTTAAGAATTATTGAAAAATCAGTCCGCATAAACTATTTCAAGCGGAGTCTTTGTTTTTTTTAAGAGGGACACAAGCACACAAATCATTGTCAAACAGAACCCTTATTTTGTTTAAGAGGAACACCAGACATGCTCCTTCTTTCTTCTGCATTCTTCAATTCTTTCAAACATGGCATATATTCAATGGGTAAAGATTTGCCTGACTGTATGATGCTTCGATTTTCACTGTACCATATGAAACTCAGTTTTTTAGTGATTCGTATCTTCCAACCTTTGATCAGCTTAGTGATTTCTTTTTCTTTAGTGGATATGTGTTGTAGCTCAAAATTGGGCAACGAATATATATTTTTTTTTAGGAAAGCAATCGTTGTTGACATTTTGTTTACCCTTTGTTCGTATTAGTTGTTGTTGATGGTGTATGCCAGTAAACTAGGCAGCAGAGGCAAGTAAGAATTTTGAACAGTAATACCTTTTACAGTTGAATGCTCCCCAACAAAATACTCACATGTTGAGGACCGTGACGATCTCTCATATGTCAAGTACATTATTCCCCCTTACGTCAAGACAAAT
>JAYMSH010000136.1:0-14080 GCA_036897905.1 Aragoa cleefii | reverse complement strand
ACTGTCCGCTAGAAGTCCAAGTGTAAAATTTGGTAAGTTTTTCTTTACTCATACTATTTTTTCATATTAGGCTAGAGTCTAGAATTTAAATCTTTTCTCGTATTAGTATCATTCGGTTTCATATAAATATCTTCTCATTTTTTAAAACTCGATTTCTCATTTTCCGTTATGCGAAAAAATGCGTCGACTTCACCGTAATAATTTTCTCATCAATATCTACAGTTCAAATCTATTCATCAATATTTATGGTTCAAAATAAACATTGCATATTTTTCGAATGGGTGAACAAGTCGAATTCCATGAAATAACTCGAAACACGTGGATTGATTGGATTTTGGGGACATTGATTGGGATTTCGGTGCAATTCGCAAATATTGATTGGGATTTTCGGTGCATTGATTGAGATTCGGGGTACTGGTTGGGATATATGGTATATTAGTTGGTTTTTTTTTCTTTATATTGGTTAGAATTTTTCGGGAATGTACAAATAAACCTTAAATGAGTATTGGTTGGAATTCAGGGTATTTGTTGAGTTTTTCGGGGTATTGGTTGGCACCCGGACGTATTGGTTGGAATCTGGAAAGTATTGATTATGATTCAGAGTGCATTGGTTGGATGGTTGAAGAGTAATATGAAATTTTTTAAAATTCTGAACTAATATGTAAGGCACTCCATTTTGAGATTTGGAAGTAAATGACTCATAAAAAACATATTTTATTGTCCATATTTCACCTCGTCTTATTTGGCTGAATTGCTTTGAAGTTCAAATTTCACCCAATTTTTTTACTTCTATAAACGAGTTTAAAAGTCCAATACCATGAAGTCTAAACAATTTACTCGCAACTCCGAAATTCAGCATAACGCACCAAATTTTCAACTAGCGTTTAAAGACGTATTAGAAGACTTGGGTGTTTCACTAAACCGCAATTTAGCAAAAGCCGAACTCTCCAGTCCAATTCTTTTCAAAATCTCAGCCAAAACACCTTCGGGTGAACCCAGCCCAAAATAAATAATGAATAATTAATAATTAAATAGATTTATAAACACAATTAACGATATAGACGTTACTCTCCCAATTTCCTAGTTAACCGCTCACTCCGATCAGTTCAGCATACGCATGAGCTAACGTTAAGAAGAGAAAGAAAAAGGGACGACCTTTTCTGTGGTCGGTCAGACAATCAATCATCCAGCCTAATATACTGGTTGGGATATATGGTATATCAGTTTGAAACTAATTATGTCAATAAAATATTAACTGCGTAAACTTAATTATTAAGCCTTTTTCATTTTAAAATATGACATTTTAATCTCATGTTGAATTTTTCATATTGAAGATATTGAACTTTCGTACTAAACTACATCGTCGTATAACAATTGCTTTTCATGTTTTTCATAGGAAAAATACATCCTGAATTCCTACTAACTATTAACACATCATGCTGAACATATGAGTTTTCGATGGAATTTTCATGCTGAACATATGAGTTTTCATATCATCAGTATGTTAAACACAAGGACTATTCACCTTAAAACTTGAATTTTCATATTGAAGATGCATAGTGAACTTCTAACATACTAAACATATGAATTTCTATAGGAAAAATGCGCGGACCCCACCGAACTATTACGTGAGTTGCCCAACAAAGTATTTATTTTTTCAAATGGAAATTACAAATAGTACCCCTCTATGTCAACGTGATTACTAAGCCCCACAGCTAAAACAATAACATATAAACCAAAAAAAAGTATATGAAAAACAATTAAAGTGTCGCGAAAAGTCACTTTTTTTAATTTTTTTTGATTTATATTTTATTTTTTTACTAAGAGAATTTATTTAAAATATAGTCGTGTAGTAGAGTACTTGGATTTAATTTTTCCTTTTTGCTTGTGCCCCCAATTATAGCACAGGGTGCAAAGTGCCCCATGATAACGATTTTCGTCAATTTTTAACGAGAAAAATCACAATCTCCACCAATCAGGGGCAAATAAGTATTCTTCATTGCAAATGCGTCTTTAGCTAGTAAAAAACCAGTGATTTTCAACAAATTAATTATTTTAGTGATGTATTTCAATATTATAATATAGAAATGCATCAATATGGTTAGTCAAAGAAATCTTTGTAATTAAACAACTTTGTCTTTGAGTCGGTGGAGACTATAATTTTTCTTGTTAAAATATGACAAAAAAACGTTTTAAGAGGACACATCACAAAATAAATATTTTAAGGGGCACTCTGCAACATGAGAAATAGTTTGGGAGCTTAATGCATTTTTTTTCATTTTCATCACATAACACTTGCTTTTCAAGTTGAAACCGGGACTTTCCCACCTTGAAATTTGAATTTTCATGTGAATTTATAATATACTAACCAACAACATTTTATGTTAAAGTTGACATGGAATCCTCAGTGGATTTTTCATATTAAACGCGACTTTCATGTTAAAAACAGAACTTTTCATCTTTAAGACATGAAATTCATAATAAAGATTTTTCATACCCTATATAATTTTTAACATGTTTATCGCGAGATTAATCACATATCATATCGTAGACCCGCAAAATTTATATTTTGACCAGCAACTTTTTTTAACGCGTCATTCACAAATTTCTGTTAAAAGAAAATACAAAATTACTGTAATATTTTTTGAATAGTAAGATGTAAACTAAAACAAATATATGCACAGACAAAAAATAAATCAGCCCCCGTAAAAGATAATAATAACAGTAAAATAAAAAATAAATCAAACCATCGTCGTGCCCCCAAAATTCTTCCACCAATTCCAGTCACACAGTTGATGGGAACAGAAATGGAGTTCTTACTGACAAAGAAACCGATCATCGTCATCATCTGAACGCCGTCGTATCAGGTTCCGTTACTGCTTCGTCGTCCTCCATAGCTTCTACTGTTTTATGTCTTCGTTGTTGTTGTTGCTGCTTTTGTTATTGTATTGTGTGTTTTTTTTTTAGATATATAGTGGATATGGGTGTATGCTGCATTCGCTCGCGTTTTATCTCAATTCATCACGGGAGCTGGAATTTGGAATTGGAAGCTCGAAGTATAGCTGTATCTCATTGTATTACATTTTGCGATGTTAAAATTCTACTTTCCTTATGATTCTCTGTGCTGTTACTGTAGCGGAGGGTCGTATGATTTTTGTTTCAGTTTAGTTTAGTATTGGGGAAGCAATTTGTGGTTCACTGTTCGCAGAGACTTGCTATTTCGTTAAATTCAGCGATTTATAGGTTTCCATTAAATATGTTGCCTAATTCGATAGATTATTTGATGGAAGCGCTCTTGTAATTCAATCAATCTATGTAAACTGTCTCGTTTCAGTTGATTTAGTCCTCTGTTTTAGGGTTTCACTATGGGAGACGGTCTAGTGAACTTGTTGTTTGTCTTTTTCCTTATATGCAGAAGGAAATATGGATTTCGATTCTCATTCTGATGAAGATGGCCTTGCCATACTGCAGTTGCGGAAGTGGGGTCCTGCTGAATTTCCGTATAATCCTTCAAGTTTTAGCGAAGGTTTTATTTCTCCGACGAGGAGGTTTTTGTTGTTAATTTCGTGTAATCTAGAAGTGCTGTTGTTTCCCCTGGTTAAAGGTTATAACTTATCTTTCTCTTGCCTGCTTTTTATTTCCTTTCCTTTGATGGTGTAAACTGTTCATGAGTCATATATTATATTAGCTTATCCTTTTGTGCAGAACAATGCACTGACAGTAAGGATCCTGAAGGTATATCTGATAGAACATCTCTCGATGTTCCTGAATATGGTTGCCCTAGTAATTTTGATCCGACGGAAAATATCTCACTGCCTTGTGAACCCAGAGAGTTGAGTAATGATATTGGCTGTACTTCTGAAGCTAGTTCTTTAGGATCTGGAGGTGCATTTATATCTGATGTGGATTCAGTGGCGTGGGGCGTATGTAGACAAACACATGATCAGCATGAAGAGGATTCACCGCGAGAGCTACTTTTTCTGTCTGGCAGGCATGGCGTGATCATACATGTTTTTTCTCGATTTGATAACTCTAGTGTAGTAAAACCTTCACAAGAGCGTAATGACAGGAAAGGGATGTGGGTAGAATGGGGCCCCTCAAAAAACTTATCCCCCGGTTTAGAGGTTCAGAAATGTACCGTGGATCATCAGGATGTATCTGGAGAAAGACAAAGTAGTTCTCAGGCAGAAGCTGTGAATGATGGATCATTACGTGGTACCCCTAAGAGATGGTGGCGAACTTTCTTGAGTACTGCTGAAACAATAACATCTGGTAATGATGTGCATACAAGGTTCCCGAGGTTACCCTCAATGGCTAATAGTAATATTCTCTCGTTTAAGATATTTGACCAGGATTCAAAACTGTTAGACTTCCTTTCTCACGGTGATCACTCCTCACTTGATTCAAAATATGGCAGTACATCAGTTTTGGATCCTATAATCAATGGATCTCATACAGACCCAAGTTCAGCCAGCTTGACACTTGATGATGATAGTGTGTCTAACTCTACTCTTGGTGAGGTGAGCAGTGTGTATAAATGTGTCAAAGTATTCTCCTGCAATTCACAGTGCTTAGTTGGGTTTGCTCTCTCCATGATTAGCTCTGCACCTGATGATAATGGCAATACAGATGGAGAATATTATGAAAAGGTTATGATTGCTGTGGCCAGTTTGGTAAACTGGGGAATACACTGGTTATTCACAGCAAAGCTTCACGAAAATGCAGGCAAGGGCCATTCATTTGAGTGGATAGACTTTAGTTTTTCTGATAGATTTCTTATTTCTCTTAGTTCATGCGGCTTGATCTCCTTGTATGGTGCCACAACTGGTGTTTATGTAGCATCGCTTGGTGTTGCTAATATTAGCAGTCCTGCCTATTGTCTGAGCTCTCAGGCCCGAGAAAATGATAGTAATGAACTTAGCCAAATTCATATAAATTCAGAGCACAAAGGTGGTGGTCTTTTTGGTAAAAGAAGGTTTAGGAGGCTCTTTGTGTTTCCAAATTCCTCATTGTTGGGTGCAATGGATGAATGTGGTGTAACCTGTGTTACTGTGGCCACTGATCATATCTCAGAAGACCAATGTTTGTCTGACAAAATTATCCCTAATCACTACCATCTAGACCTTGGATTGTTGACAGGGTGGGAAGTAGGGGCTTCTGAAATTAGTTACCAGAGGGCACTGACAGACATTAATCCATCATCAATTCAGGGTAGAAGTAATTCTGTATGTGACAATTCGCAGAGTAATAGGCATCTGAAAAGTGAAAATTGCGACATTAAGTACTGGAGGGGTCAGGATGACCCTCATATAACTAGCTCTTCTAGCACAGCCCAGATAATGTGTCAGAATAAGTTTTTGGATTCTCATTTACGGTCCTGCCTCATGAGAAAAGTGTTTCTGCCCTCAGCTGGATACAATGAGAATGATGTTATATGTTGTTCTGTTTTTGGAATCACTCGCCTTGTTAAGAGATATAGTCACGAGAAGAAGCGGTGCAAAGTTGTGCATGCTAGTCTACAAATTGACTATCCAGCGAATGATGAAACAAACTACAACATGAAAAGTTCGGAAGCCTCCGCTAGTGAAGCTGTCGGCTGCAACTTCCATGGTTTTTTGTATTTAGTAACAGAAGAGGGTCTTTCAGTTGTTATTCCCTCAATTTCAAACCCATCAAGTTTCTATCCTGTTGAAGCGATTGGATATAGGCTGACAAATTGTACCAGCAGCACAAAACACAAAGATCACAGTCCTTTGGGAACTTCTGAAATTAAAAGACCATGGTCACGTTGGAAAGTGGAAGTCTTGGATAGCGTTCTTGTGTATGAAGGCCCTGAAGTTGCAGAGAGGTTATGCTTTGAAAATGGTACGGATGACATTAAACTTAATCACTGCTATCTTCATCAAATCATAAATACTCGAGTTTTCATTTCTGGGATGTCAATTTGCATATTCTTATATAACAGCTTGATCGTATAAAGCATTAGTTTTTAGATTGCTGTAAACGCAAGCAAAAGTTTGCTACCCGTTTTCCATTTAAAAAGAAAAGAAGAAGAATATGGGGTTGGTATATATCATCCAGTTAAATATTGTGCTGCCCATATTTTCAAATGTTGCTTTCTCACTTATCATCTTGAATTTATTTGAAAGTCTTGATGCTTCTGGAGGGTTTCCAATTGCTTTGATGCTCAGCAGGAGATATTTTCACCAGTAGCATCTATAGCCCTAACTAGTATGTTACGGAACTTCATAGACGCAAACTTTATTGAAGTGGCATTAATGGTACAAACCTTCTTTGAGGACTTTGTGCTCTTACCATGTCACATTTACTTGGTTGCATATTCATTAATGTACTATAAGTCTATAACATCGACTTATCTCTCAATATGGTGTGATACCAAAGAATGGGTTACTGATATTTATAGTATTTAAGGTACCGATGAGAATGCATTCTCACTTTTTACATGTCTTCCTTCACATTGACAAAGAATTATGGGCCCTTGAGCAATTGGGTCCCTGCAAATGGACTCTCTTACCTTGTTGATATTATTCATTACTCCACATATGATATTGTTTTTTCTTCAGATTCCGGGATCAGCACTTCTTTTGGTTCACTCTCTGGACCTTTAGACATCTTGTTTCATAAAGAGGGAAAACATAAAGAAAGAGTAATGCATAACTGGTGGCATATTGATTTTTTATTTTATTTTTCATTTTTTCAGGGTGGGACCTGCAAATTCCTCGGATTCGACAATTGCAGTTGGCTTTGACCTACCTCAAATTTGACGAAGTTGAAAAGTAAGATTGCCTATATTAATGTGACCTAGTCAATAACTCGGAATATGATCATGCTGATGGCAGAAGTACTCACTTTTTTACTGTATTCCTTGGTTACACATCATGCTATTCTTGGATGGTTTGCCTGGTAACCTGTTGATATGGAATATTTGTCATGTTACAAAATCTAAACTTGATACTTTTCATTTGACAATAGTTCTTTAAAAATGCTCATGGGTGTCGATCTGGCCGTGGAAGGCATCTTGAGGTTGCTCCTTGCTGCTCTTTACTTGATGGTCAATAAAGCAGTCAATGATAGTGAGGTTTCTGCTGCGTCAAGGTATCAGTATATCATTGGCAATATTAGATAGTGATGAATTTGGTTGTTAGGAGTAACGACTTGTGTCAAAGCTTGATCAAGAGTAAAATTCTTACTCACAATTTATATCTTGTTTTAAGTTAGTCTATGACATTTTCTAAGTTGGGTTGACTGATCTCTACGCAAGGTTTAGGTGTGTATATTTATAACATCTATTGTCACCTCTCGCGTCTTTTTGGTACTTCAACACACAGAGAAGACCTACCATATAAGTAACTGGTAATTTGAGGCAACATTGCCATGGTTGCTTAAGATGAAATAATATCGTATATTCACATCTCCAATTCAACTTGTGCAAGCCAAGTCCTTCAAAATGGTTAGCCATCTGTAGCTTGTGGTTCTTGCGCCCCTTATTAGAAACACATGAGATTGTTTTATGCGTTCGGAGTAAATTTATTGTGTCGTCATTTCCTGGAAGTAGTTGTTGTAGGAACTTTTTCAGTATCAACTCTTCAGTCAATGACAGTATTGTAGTCATTTACCTTTGTTGTAATACTGTCTTTACTAAGATTTGACCAGAGACCTGGGTCAAGATTAATTTGGTACATAACGTTCCTAAGATCAAGAATATCCACAAGTTCTCATATAAGAGATCACAAAGAACTTACTGTATGAAATGGTCATTTACTTTTAACTAACTATCATTTCAGGGTAATCAAGCCCTTTAATAACAGATGTTCGAGCACCTCTAGAAGTCGCAATGTGAAAAATGAAACCCAGAAAGGTGTAATGTATGAAGTATATTCAGCTAGATAATGAGTTGCTTAATGTAAAAATACAACCTATTGCTTTGGGAATTGAAAAAAAAGCTGAATTTTATGTAACCACTGTTTCTCTTGTTGTAAACAAATATTGTTTATGTTATATTTTACTTGCAGTACTCCGTGTGTTTGAAATTTTGAATGTTCCCAACTTTGTCCGAACCAAAAATTGGTTTTCTAATATTTAGTAATCCTGTGGAGGTCAGATGATATTATAGAGTTTGCAGTTTGCCCCCATCTAGTTTAAATATATTTCCAGACCCTCGCTGTAATGGCTTGACCTTGGTACCTGACCTGAAACCATTTGATTAGGCTTGATGATATTGACTGTCTCATAATGTTGGCAAATGATCTTTGTTGTGAATGTCATCTTTTGTTTTTCTATTCCTTCCAAAAAAGTACTGTATGTATCTTAGAGGTTCTCAATTTATGACTTTAGAAAGTATGTAGACATTTATTGTAGACATTAAATAACATGAGTTGGGGATTCAGTGCAGCAAATTGCGAAACTGTATACATTTTATTGCAACAATAAAAAAAAAGCAGGAGAAGAAGCATAATTTTCTTGAGAGAATGAAACCCTATTCTCCAAACTAGAGAATGGAACCTATCGTAAGATGGAACAGCTGGACTCAGGTTTTGAATGAATAAGAAAGAAAACACTAGATTTTCTTATACAGGAAAAAAATACCAAAGACTTCCCAATTTATCCAAGCTATAGTTGTCAATAGCAAATACAATAGGCCATCGCTATGCTATGATGCCATAGCGACTCAATAGTGGCCGCTATTTTGAACTATAGCGACACAAGTATGTATAAATAAATACACTCCTGTTCTTCCAATACAGAGCAATTCCAATCCACAAATAACTAAACCATAAAATAGCTTAATTAGTTCATCAAAATGGAAATAACGTCAGAGTTTCAAAATAAAGCATTACACTAAGTTCTTAAATCACTGTACTTGCAAAGAGAATCTTATTTTAATCATCTAAATCCCCATATTCCAACTTTTTTATTATAGAATTTATTTAAAAAAAAACAAAAAAGAACACTGAAGATGGCTGGGTAAGATATTGATTCTATTGGCCGCTATCTACATGTAGCGCTATATTGAATAAGGAGGCACAGCGCCCGCTATTAAAAGTAGTCGCCGCATAGCGAAAAATAGCGAGCAGGCACCGATACGAAATGCTGTTCGCGGTAGCGGGTGCTGTGCTCACTATTGACTACTATGATCCAAGTTCTATCTCGGAAGTTTCCTAATGTTAATGAATATGATACAGGCTTCTAGCACTGGCCACGGCTTTTGTGACCAGGTTCATACGTAAGTATGGCCTATTGCAACATAATAAAGAAGCCTCCAAACCTCTGGATGTTAGAGATAATGAAGGTGTATCTGCCCCATTAGAGTTAACATATAAACAGCATGACCAAGATGGGATCTGTAAAAGTCTTCATGAAATGGCACAACTTTTGGTGGTTACCCGTAATATGCAGGGACTATTAAATGCCAAATTCAAAAGACCAGGCGCATTGGTAAGTTTTCAACTTTTCTTGCTAGTTTTGCTGAAAAGACAATCACTGCAATTAACAGATCTTGTCCCTCCTCTTAGAAGGATAATGTGGGGCTTCCAAACTCGGCCCGTTCGGATTTATTTGAGGATGAATCCAAGATTCCAGTTGTTTCAGCGGAGGTTCCATGGTTGGATACACCCAACCAACGTGAAAAGCCATTTCCTGCATCCAAGGCAGACTCTACTGATGCGGAGATCCTTGCTTTAGGCCCCACAGATGGAAGTGGAGCTGAATACTTTTCAGATATTCAGAATTTAGAAAGTGCAGTCGTAGTTTGTGAAGGAAGTACTTTTGGAAGAACTTATCGGTTGGAGAATCCTAAAGATATGATGGATCGTTGGGATTTAGATAATTTGGACCTTAAAACTGTTGTGAGAGACGCCTTACTTTCTGGCCGCCTTCCTTTGGCAGTGCTCAGGTTGCACCTTCATCGTTCAAGCAATTTGTTGCCTGGCACAGAGAATCATGACACCTTTAACGATGTCCGCGTTGCTGGAAGAGCGATTGCATATGATTTGTTTTTGAAGGTTAGTTAATCTTGCTATAATTAATTCATTCTAGTTATAGGGTGAGATTGAGCTTGCTATAACAACATTGCAAAAGCTTGGGGAGGATATTGAAACTACTCTCAAACAAATAGTTTTTGGCACTGTCAGAAGATCACTTCGAGTGCAAGTTGCTGAAGAGATGAAACGATACGCATATCTCGGACCACATGAGCTGAACAGATTGGAGATGTTATCTCTTATTGAGGTTTGTTATGCAGTTCTGAATTTTGTATATATTATGCTGGAAAAATATTTCGACCTAATACTCTAATGTTTCTGCAAAAGAGGGTGTACCCTTGCAATAACTTCTTCAGCACACTTAGTACCAAGCAGAAAGAGCATAACATGGCACTTAAGGAAGATGCACCTGATGAGAGGAACCTGCAGTTGTTGCTTCCAGACAATCTTGTCATTGTGTGCGGTGAGGTCGATGGAGTTGTTTTGGGTGAGTGGACAAGTGCAGATGAACATGCAGTCGTATCTGAAGCTGATGATGATAACAGTCATGTAGCTTATTGGACAGCTGCTGTAGCATGGTCAGATGCTTGGGATCAGAGAGTTATTGACCGTGTAAGTTATATGTTCGCTGTTTCATATTGTTAATATCTCTGCTTATGCAAGTGTGACATTTAGGACTCGCATCTTGAATTGGCAAATATAAAAAATGTAACGATTTTCGGACAGACTTGAGAATTTTTTAAGTTGCACATCAGGTGGTCTTCTGTCTCAAATTCTTAATCAATTCAGTTCAAGAATGCTGAGATGCCAGCTTGTTCCACAAAATCTCATACAAGTTTTTTGTTTGTTTTTTCTTGGATGTGATTATGAATAACCAGTGAAACTTTCGTGTTAATTTATTTGTTTCATGCAAATCTGAAGGAGATTCAACGATATGGTCATAACCTGGGGAATAATTAATGCCAAGATCTTAATCCCTTTCATGCTGTAGGACTTGCGGCAAAGCCAAGTGCCTGTTCTATGTAGATTAACGCTAATTAATGCACTGCTCTCTGATTCATATACATATTCATCCCTTTTATGATTATAGGAGATCGATACAATATAAGACGTATTGTAGTAAAGAGCTTACACAATTTTGTGTAATTGTTAACAAAATTGTGATGTATTGAGGTAAAGACAATGTTTCTGAGGGGAGAAGGAAATTATCTTTTATCGTGCCCGTTCCCTTTATCTGTAGACCAAGCCAAGATGTCACTGCCATAGTAGTACGATACTCAGAATTGTATGTCCTGGCTTATCCTCGAGTTTCTAATCTTACCATTTTTGCATGGGACTTCACATTTTTCTCGTTGGTGGTATCATCTCCAGTTGTCTTTGCTGCACCCTACCCGTGCTTGCTATGTGTACATATTGAACATGGGATGCATGTTAAAGTAGGATCATATTTATTGTTCAATTTCATTCGTTTGCAAATGTGAGATATACTTCCTTCATAAATTGAAGTTCACATGTCATAAATTTAAAGTATGATAATTGGTGTTATTCCATCTCAGTTGCTTGCTGCTGGTGTATGTAGAATCAGAAAGCCCTAGTATGCTATTTTAGTTGTATAGAAAAAGTGTTTGTAGCTTGATAGGAGGATTTTTCAGTTTCCTTCCCGTTTAAGCAGTTATATCATCTCATGTTTTCTAAATCATACTTATTATCAGTTTATCACGAATGGTCTTAGCGAATGGAGCATTAGTGACTTTAGTGTGTGTGTGTGTGCATGTACATATTATTCTTAAGTTGCCATATCCAGTACACTTATTACAAAAGCAGGTCATGTTTAAGGTTAATATTTGTATAATTAATACTTGAATGGACTGTAATATATGTTGCTCTAGATTCTCAACATTCATATGATAATGTTATTTATTTATGTGTTTTAAGCCGAAAAACAAATTTAACCATAGAATAGAAAGCAGTGGGAGACACACAGTTAAAAACACTTTTAACAATATAAATAATGTTTTAACGCTGCCATGCTGAGGGAACCGCCGAATTGCCAGCTTGTGGATGCCCTGGACGTTGTCCCGAAGGACCTTCGCGTGACACTTTTGCCTGCCTATTTCCAAATCCTTGTCTTATTACTGATACTTTTTGGGCTTTTGTTAGAGAAGGTAATCGACAGAAATGAGTCAAGAGAAACTGAGTTCATCGAGTTGTAGAGAGTCATCATACAACCAGACAAATAGGGAACTACGTATGACTCGGGAGTCATACCACTAGATGTGTACAGTCTAGCAACATGTTTTTACACTGGATATAATTCCACAGATTAATGAGAAAATGCAGCATTTAAGAATAAAGGTGGAAGCATAAAATATTTATCAGTGAATGTTCTACTTGTGCCTTGAGGAAAATCAAATGGATCATTTGTTGTAGGTCTTTCTTCTTAGGATCTGATACATGTAAATCCTTAAACCTGTCGATGTCATAACTCATAGGTCAACAAGTTACAAAATACTTTTGGTGTGGGTCTCTGATAATACCAGTCTATGATATTTCTACTTGGATTATTTGATATAACTGTGTAATTCATACCTTGGTATACATGGAAAAGATTGAGAGATTTCTTTTTCCCTCCTAATTCAATATCAGAATAAAAATCTGATGATAAGCTTATACAATAAAGTACTTTTACTCTTCCAGTCAACTCTTGCCTTTTTTGGCACATCTATAATATCGCCTCTCGTTCCTCTTAACATCATAAAAACACCACAAAAATAAGTTAATTAAAATAAAACACCAGTCATGCTATAATATGATGTTTTCTGAATTTATAAATTTTCTCATATAAACCACTAATGTTTATACATAAATAACTGATGTTTAGTGACAAAAAGCTGATGTTTACACTTGCAAATGAGTTATGCTAGAATATACACTATTTGCTTAATTTTATAAGCTCATACATAAATATTAGTCATTTTACCCAAATAATTAGTTATTTTAACATAAACATCAGTGTTATAGACAGTGATACAAATACAAAACTTATTCTAATACACAAACACACACATCACTCACAGACATCACACACATAACCATATAGTAGATCTTCAGTCATTCAACCCTAAAACCCTAATAATCGTATTTTTAACCCTAATAATCAGATGTTAAACCCTAATAATAGGAAAATGTAGAAAATTAAAAATCATATATACCAATGGAGTCATTCACATACGAATGATAGTGAAAAATAACACAAACTGCAAAAATAAACATAAGTTCGAGATCACAACCTTCTGGTGAATGATCGAACCGAACCCGCTTCTTCGCTGCTGGAGCCTTTCGAGCGACAAGGAGTTCAGTGTTGACACCACCGGTTTGTGCAGCCGATTCGTTTCCGACACCGCCACTAGGTGAGCTTCTAGTATTCACCATTGAAACTGATAAATGTCTGAACAACTCCAACAAATATACTCAACAACTCGCCGAAAATGAAAATGGAGACTATTAGAGCAATCAAAACTGAAGAGAAACAATACGAATGGATTCTAGGATCGGATTTGGTTGTTGAAACCGCTGAAATCGTGAAAGAAACTGCCGAAGATGAATCGACTATTGAATTGCTTTTCGAAAATTTGAAGAAACATGATAGAAATGAGAAAAAACGGTAAAAGTGAGGTTTTATAGCATATCTAAAATGCTTGACGGGTCGGGTTATGAAGATCCGCGAGAAATGTTCAGATTTGGCCCCAAACATTTTTTTATTATACAATAGCCCTGCATCTCAGTCTCTTTCAATCATTTTCGTTTTAATAAGGTTTATATTTCACTGCCATACTTTGTTAAATGACAACCATATTTCTTGTTTCTCTATCCTTTATTGTTCTCCTTTCATAACAAATTAAGCACCACCAAGGCACAAATGCAATCCAAACGAATTATGCAATCAATGCACATAATGTACTTTTCACTTTTTTACCACAACTTCTTATTCCGTAATATCTTAGTCTTTACATTGCAGATTCACATCATCACCAGTGCAGTATCCATTTTTTACTCATACAGAGTTGAAAAGGTGATAT
>JAYMSH010000135.1:0-14087 GCA_036897905.1 Aragoa cleefii | reverse complement strand
TCAAATAGGTGACGCCGCTTCATCTCGTATCTAACCGGTAGTGCTCTCTAGAGAAAGAATTATACTTTGTTTGGAGTTTTAATACCCCAAACTAAATTCCAATCCTTCTTAACCAAAGAGCTGCTTCTCTCTAACGTATCATGTTCCCTCTTCTCTCGCATGGATAAAGCAAAATGATATGCTGAACTCACCGAGTAGTTTATGTTCTTTGATTGATTCCATATTATCATGCCTAGATGATCTCTATTGTCCAATGAAATTTGCAAAATAGTTTGAATTTCATCATGCGGGAACAAATATTTTAGAGTAAACATATCCCATCCATCTTCAAACGGATCAAGAAGCATCCATATACCCAAAAGACCCTCATTACGAAATTCAGGAGTTCGTAGAAGTTCGTAGTTTATGAGTTTGATTCCTAGGGATCCACTTATCCTTCCAAATATCAACACTCTCCCCATTCCCAATACTCCACATAGACCCATTCTCAACAAGTTCTATAGCTTTGCAAATACTCTTCCAAGTAAAAGAGTCACTCCCCTTAGGAACCACCGAAAAAATATCATTATCAGGAAAATATTTCACCTTGAAAACACGACTACAAAAAGAGAATCCGAATTTTGAATAATTCTCCAAACTTGTTTACCCAACATTGCGAAGTTAAACGCTTTCAAATTTCTAAAGCCCGTCCCCACATCTCGCTTACTTTTGTACTCCTCCCTCCACTCAACCCAGTGAATCATGTCGTCCCCTCTATCCCCACCAATATCTAGAAATAATAGACTCAATCTCCCCATGTAACAAGTCTGGTAATTTAGAACATCCCATAACATAGGTAGGAATTGCTTGGAGAACAGATTTAATAAGGACATCTTTTTCCGCTTTTGAAAGTAATTTCCCTTCAAATCCTTGAGTTTTTTCCTACACTATTTCTCAACCACCCAAAAATCTCACTTTTATTACGACCCATCGTAGTAAAAATGCCTAAATACTTTTCAACTACCTGGACCGGTAAAACCCCTCTCACTTTATCAACCACCTCCCTCCCTAAATTTTTATTAAAGACAACATTTGATTTGCAATATTAATTTCATGCCCAAATGATTGGCTATACGCCTATACCTATCAAAAATATTCACAATATCAAGAGCAAATTCCTCATTAACCTTAAAAAAATGATAGTGTCTTTCGCAAAAAATCACAATTACATACTAGAATCGAACATTATCTTTTTAATTTTTTTTTTTCCACTCGACAAAAAGTAGTTGTAGTAGTTAAATGATCCAAGGCAAATATATTATACTATCCCAATTCCCAACCCCAATCGCAACAATAACCCCAACCGTTCTGTACCCTTCCCTTATTAATACCGCCAACCAAACCAAATATCAATCCCACCAGTACCCATATATCTACCCTCCCCTCAACTTAAAGCCCCAAACTAACAAAAATCCTCTCAACAAATGTCCAAGAAAATGAAACTCCTTCCATCCATCTTCAAGAACAAGAAGCAAGAACCAAATACTACTACTCATCCATGGCAAATACAATGGCCTTCATGCAAACAACCCAAGACCATCTCCTTCCGGGCTACCGACGATTGCGTCTTCAAGACCGTAAACTCTGTTTTCCTCGACCTCGAATCCCCTGAATCCCTCTTCACCAGCTCCTCCCAATGCCCAAGCTTCTCAACCGAAGACTTATCCGACGAAATCAACAACAATGCAAACGACTCGTTCGAAACGATTATCCAACGGATCAGGTCTTCTGGCAGGCTCTTCTTCGAGCCAGGCGACACGAGTTCGATCCTGATCAAGGACATTAACGATAAAAAATCAAAAGTGGATGAGCAAGTCTTGGCACCGTTCAAAGAGAGTGTCGCGCTGGTGATGGAGTCCGACGACCCGTATTCCGATTTCAAGAAATCGATGGAGGAGATGGTGGAGAGCCATGGGTTGAAAGATTGGGATTGCCTTGAGGAGCTATTGGCATGGTACCTCAAGATGAACGGGAAAGTCAATCATGGATTTATTGTGGGTGCATTTGTTGACTTGCTTGTTGGACTTGATCATGACTACCAAACTAGTCCTACTACTACTACTACTACTACTAATGAATGTCGCACTAATACGGATACGACGTCCAAAGAGTCCTGTTCGCTTTCGACTTCCTACTCCTCGGCTGCTTCGTCGCTGTCTTCTCCGCCTTGCTCGCCGTTGTCATCTCCGGTGAAAAGGGGTGGTTGTGAGATTGAGATTGATCACGGAGATGAAGGTGGTGGTTATTAATTAATTAATCAATTAATGTGATGTAGAATATTTGCAGTTTCCTTTTTGTTATGCGTCTCGTGATGTGGCATGTATAGAACTGCAGTCTAGTAAAGATGATCGGCTTTTAATTCTCTTTTTCCGGCATTTTTGGATGGATATTCAACACTGTAAATAAAAAAAAGATAAACATGTTCAAGTTAGCTACAATTTCTAAATATTATGCGGGTTTGCATTTTTCGGTAGTTTTGCGGCTTTTTGCCGACTTATAACTATTTTGTACTTTCACGTGCGTGTGACATCTGCTTACCTTTTTTTAGAATATGATCAGTGCAAGTTAGAAGAAGAGAACGACACAAGTGTTCTTGTAAGTTGTTAACGTCCAACTTATTGTTACAACAATGTTCTGATATCACTAATCGATCCATATGTCGTTCCTCAAACTAAGCATTATAGTGTCCAACTCCAACGTGTTCTTATAATGTTATGATGTCACTGATCGAACCACAGATCGCACCTCCAACTAAGTACAAATCCTTTTCAACTTGGAAATATGAAATTCAGTTCAATTCAATTATATGGGAAATTTGTGCTAAAATAAATTCATTTCAACACCTATAAATCGAAGAGAAAAAGACCAAGCCCCCAAAGCATCGTGATGTTTATTGCAATAAGTATCGGTTTTGGGCAGCTGATACTAACATGGTGTGTTTAGCTTCCATATGAAAGACAATTGTTTCTACAGTAAATTGCAAATTCGTATTCTATGATTAAGAAGTTACTAAATGTACTCTATCTCAATTAATTGCTCTTGATTATGTTTTGTTTTTCTTCCATTTATCTCTTATTTCTTATCTTGTCATTAACAACACAAATGAACCTATCAAAGGTGAGTTGTAATGTCTGTCGAAAAGGTGGTCCAAAAAGGATAATCACCGGTAGATGAATTAGGACAATATTATCATATCCCTCTTGGTGTACTATATGTGGGAGAAAAGTGGCATTTAATATAATACCAGAAGAATATTTTAAGAATAATATTATGGTCTGGTAAGGGAACATTGAAACTCACACTGGTTGGATTGACAAGGATACTGTCACCTCAATCACATGCATTTCAGACTTACCTCAAGGGGACCATCATTTCCAATTCTTTTAGTATTATGTTTACAAGATTTTAGTGCCAAATTTAATTAATTTATTGCATGCAACTACAAGAGAACTCCCATCCAATAAAATATCGCAGACATGGCACATTGCTCATTTTTAAATAATTTGAAATATCATCGTGTATTCAATGAGAGTTCTGGCAAACAGATGTCGGAAGAGAAATTCAAGAGGGGGGATGCGTAATCATAAAAGTTAAAGTACAAGTATAAAATTTCAACCCCCCACCCTCCTTGCGAAACCGATACTAGAAAACACATGATGTCGCAATTTCTATTTCTTTTAATTTTTTGTTATGCTTTAGGTTCCTCATCGATATTTATTGCATGCAAATAGTCATGGTCGAGCAATTGGGTCCGTAACACGACTTGAGCTAACGATACGGGTTCAAGTGATAGAAACCCTATATAGATATAGTGATATGATAGTGAACTAGATCTTTGTAAACTATAAAACAAGTAGTAGAAGAGTATGTGCCATATAGTTTTCGGAATTTTCATGTAAGAATATTCTTTTTACTCCAAAAATAGTTATGAGTAGTGGGATTGGATAAACAAGGTTGCTGTCATGTCTCATGAGCAGGAGGTATCTCGGATTCTTAGGCGCAAGTGGACAGTGGCGTTTACCTGAAGAAGATAGGCCTAAATCTGGATGAGGTGATGTAGACATTCTTGTTGTTGCAGCCTCCAGGATCGAGATATTATTTGTACTGGACTTTCTCTGACTAGTAATGGACTTTCTCTGGGAAGTAACTGGCCAATCCTTTCTTGAATGGCCCAAAGTTGTTGAGCCTCGATCTCAAGCCCACTATATCATCATCATCATCATCATCATCATCATCAGTTCAGCTTTCTTTTCTTCTCCTTGGCAAGAGGGCTACAATCTAAAGAAAAAGAAATATAACTTGAAAAAAGCAACAATACTTAATATTTGAATTTGCTCGCAATCTTTCAAGTGGATCTTTTAGGTATCTGCATACTTATATTGAATATATTATGATAGCATTTACAAATTACATGAGAGAGAATACAAGAGAAAAATGTAATTTAGTGGCATGTGTGCAACACTTGCACCAATAGATTCCATCTCTCCAACCTACTTAGTGGAATGATGCAACCAAGTGCAAATCAATTTGCAGTTAGTTGAGCTCAACAATTTCAATGAGTAAGTGCGACGGGCCCGGGGGGAGGGGGGGTGCTAGATTAAAAGGCATTGAAAGTGAAGGAGAATCAACTCTCCAAACAACCTGATCACGCCACTAAGCCAGAAACAGGGGGGTTTGAGCAACGTGACGATGGAACTCGTATCTATGAGTCCCTGTGAAAGCACATGACTTAAACTCCAATGTTCAGTTGAAATCGAACATCACCAACTAACTGTCGAATATCCTTGTTGAGCTAGTCGACCATCAATCGTCCGATCACTAACCTAGTTACATTCAACGTCCTCCCCCCAAATCACATCCAAGTCCACCGACCCACAATGCAATCTCCAAGCGGCCAAATATCACTTAATTGATAACATGCATGATAAAGAACACACCAAATATCAATAATTCATTTATTATTGGTAAGAGAGTAGGAAAAACCTAATGCTTCACCAAGAGATATACAATGTCATAATGTATTTCGTCACCTTATCTAACTTTGTAATCAAGAAAATACATAATCCTTTCATCTTTGATTGAAACTAATTCAAACTGAATTCACCCAATAAATTTGAGCTTTTTCCTTTTCTTTTCCCTAAAAACCATGCAATGGTTGTTCAAATCACACATTTAGCAAAGCAGTTTAGAAATCTCCTTCATGAATTTCAAGCAAAAAATAAAAAAAAAAGGGACCATCTTTTGATACTTTATTCCATCATATAAATCAATCTGAGTTAGCTAGAAATACTTTATTCCTTGCTCTCTCTTTTAAGAAAGATGAAAGACAGAGTAGTAATAATAAGCAGATGTCCTCACAAAGAGGACACAGTTCCCAACTTCTTCAAACCTACAGCCAGTCCTCTCTCTTTCCTGTAACTGTTTCTGCTTCCCATTTATCTCTCTCTTTATGCATTTGCCTTCTTTGATGAGATTATAATCATATTTGCAGTACTCATCACTCTAACTAGAACAATTATTTGATCAGGTAAAAAGTCACTCACTCACTCACTGATGTTGTTCCATTCTTAGTTACTCACTCACTACTTTATCAATTTATGAAACAAAAGCCTCTACAACATATCCCACTTCTATCATATTTGAAATACATAACAAAATATTATTTATGGTTCATTACGGCGAGGTACTTAAAAGCATCTTGTGCAGAAAAATGCTATATCCACAACGGGAAAATTGACAATAATAGGCTAAACTGCATGAAACTCCCTTAAGCTATTGAAAATGTGCGCGAAACCTCCTCAATTTTTAAAATTGTATAAAAACCCCTGAGTTATATAGAAAAAGTAACACGAAATCCCCAAGCCGTTAATTTTGACGAAAGTTGGTGCTCAGAAGCATTTGTTAAGACTGGGCTAAGATTTTTGACAATAATACGTGAAATTAGGGATGTATATGTAATATGTGACCAAACTTTTATACTCAAATACAATTTAAGTATCAAATTATTGTTGCTACTTTCAATGAAGTAAAGAAGGAAAGAAAGCAGTCCAAGCTCAAAAATACATATATCTATCAACCTATATCCTTCTACAAGAGAAAGCTAGAGAGATAACATAGCTTTGCTTCACATGCCATCCACTTTTACATTTTTATGGTGTTTTTTGAAACCTTTCTTCTACTAAACCAACACTTACAAGAAAGGCACAAACCTTCACTTCACTTTACTTTATCCATCTCCTATTAAAACTCTCACAACTCCATTCTTAACTCCATCAACCATATCCAAATGAAAACACACAACTCCAAATAGAAAGCATAAAAGTAATATACATACACTAAGTATTTCTTTATAAACATCAAAATATCAAACATGAGAACTGGAGGCTACACTCTTCAACACTCTCTCACCCCTGAATCAGCCACCATTGTCAAGCAAGCAGTTAGCCTTGCTCGACGACGCGGCCATGCGCAAGTAACTCCGCTCCACGTAGCAAGCGCTATGCTTGCTTCGACCACCGCCTTGCTCAAAAGGGCTTGCCTTCAATCCCACTCACATCCACTCCAATGCAAAGCGCTTGAACTCTGCTTCAACGTCGCGCTTAACCGGCTACACACTTCCGCCCCGAGCCGCCTCCTCGGCCCCCACTCCCACCTCCCTTCGCTATCAAACGCGCTTGTAGCTGCGTTCAAGCGAGCTCAAGCGCATCAAAGACGAGGGTCAATCGAAAACCAGCAGCAGCAGTCCATATTAGCCCTTAAAGTCGAAATCGAGCAACTAGTCATTTCCATACTAGATGATCCTAGTGTTAGTAGAGTCATGAGAGAAGCCGGTTTTTCGAGCACGCAAGTTAAATCCAATGTAGAGCAAACTTTGTCTTTAGAAACTTGTAAGCCTCAGAGTAATACTAACAATCAGCCAAAAGACTTGATCCCCAAGCCTTTACTCCTCGGAAAAAGTGTCTCCCAACTTCCATTTAGCGAAAAACAAGTACAAAGTGATGATGTTTTGAGTGTTTTAGCAGCCATGATGAACAAACGAACCAAAAACACCGTGATCATAGTCGAGTCTCAAACCACAGCCGAGAGTATAGTTAAAGGGGTCATCGATAAGTTCGACAAGAAAGATGTTCCGGCTGAGATGAGATTCGTGCAGTTCATAAGCGTTCCACTTTACACTCTTAGGAACATTTCAAGAGAAGAGTTTGAAGTGAAGCTTGTAGAACTTAGGTCCCTTGTTAAATCCCATTTGAGTACAGGAGTTGTTCTGTATTTGGGTGATCTTCATTGGGTTTCCGATTTTTGGTCTAAGTACGGAGAGCAGAACAACGCGTACTACTCGCCTGTCGAGTACATGATAATGGAGCTCAGTCGACTGTTATGCGGACCGGGAGAGAACAGAAGGTTGTGGCTCATGGGAACTGCAACCTCGAAAACTTACGCGAAATGCAGAACTGGCAGGCCTTCTTTGGAGACTCTTTGGAGCCTAAGTCCTTTAAACATTCCTGGTGGAAGTTTATCACTTAACCTTAGTTTATCACTGGTAAATTTTCTTTACAGTCTTTTCTTTTTTTCCGCATTAAAGAATATATGAATATTAACCATTTTTTTACAAATTACACTTTTGAGTTTGACTGTCTTTGACCATACACAAATGACTTCTAAATGACGCTGATAATTTTTTTTTTAAAGATATGTTATGAAACTACACAAATTGTACTTCCATGACATATTTTTAAATTTTCTTCTACCAGTATTGCTTATAAGCAATTTGTGGTCAAAGTTTGACCGAAAGTGTAGTTTGTAGAAAAGCAGAGGGAACATATGTATTGTTAGACAACTTAAACCACACCCATCATATACATTACTAGCTAGAGGTCAAATCAATAATAAAGGACAAAATCGATATACTTAAAACCTCCAATAACCTTTTTCCATAGATCACCTTGTTATATGTATGAGAGTAATTCTAGTATATATCCAAGCAATATTAAGATAAGCAATCAAAACAATAAACAGGATTTAACTGTCCGAATAAACAATTGTACAAGTTATTGCAGTCAGATCAGTATCTACCATATCAGATTTCATATACGGAGGAGGAATACCAAACCAAACATTAACCAATGAAAAACAACAGTTCAGACCTAGATCACATAATTTGATATCCTCGTTCAGGAGCGGAATCCAGGAACTAAGAAACTTTAAAAACCGTTAATTCGCAACTTAGAGAATCAATATGATCGGTCAGACAAGAAGGGAACTAGTTCCCAAACAGTGCTAAAAAAAATTTCAAGTTAACGATAGCGCCGTCATGACTGTTTGGACGATTAAATTCTAAACAGACTTCCAAGTCTATTACATTCAAACACAAAAACATTTTCTTTCGAAATTATGAATTCCACTGGCCAAATATTTTACAAACATGATGTTTTGTTGTTCCATCTTAACATGATCTACAACAATAACCATCATGATTTGATAATATAAATGTTGTTGCACCAAATACAGAAGGTTCGAATCTGGGAAACAAAAGAACTGAGATTAAACAATTGAACCCACCGTGTGGTCCAAATTTCTGTTTGTGTGCATTTGACGAAGGCTAAGTGCACAATTTCTTCAAGGACCCAAAAAACAATATTAGTTCACTCAGATGAGGCAGCTTCTTTCTTCTCACCCAAGTACCTGGAAAAAAAAAATGACAATTGAACGATGAGTTTTGCATATTGTTGGATTATCTTTCTCAAGGAGAAGAGTTCAGATAACAAATAAATTCCATTGGTCTTTGAGGGTGTTCTGTTGTCATAAGCAATACAGGAAAATAGATAGATCAAATCTGAAGAAAGAGAACAGAATCAAACAAATAGATGTGTGTCAATAAGCTAATGAACAACAGGGTCTACCCTTTACGTTGAGAAAAATTGTTCCAAAAGGAAATACCAATATCAATAATGACCAGCGGCGGAAACAATAGCAAAACTACAATTGGGTAAACATTAGTATCAGAACAATTCCTCCTCAGCCCCTTTGTGGACCTTTCTGATTGATCATCAAATCTTCAGATTTTCGTGTTTGGAAAGAATTAAGTTGGTGGTAGAAAAAATAATGATGCTGAGTAAGAAAATTTGATACATTGACTGGGATACCACCAGAAAGCATGTCCTAAAGAAAAAGAAACCCAAAAAAAAAACTACAGAACAGAGCTGGGGTGAAGGACCAATGTTTGTATTCTACAGCATGAATGAGGCACCGGAGAATTTAATTGAATTCACACCCTAAATTAGAGAACTTACCCCTGACCCTTGGCCCAGCGAGAGAGTTGGTAGAGTTGCACAGTCTCATTTGAAACATGGCACGCAAGTAACAAATAGTTGCGAGGCTGTACCATCCACGCGAACCTCATGAACAATGCAGAATATACACACATTGCTGCATCAATAGAAAGGAATGGTTATAAGGAAAGGTTATATAAAATTACTTGATAAACAAAAGCAGTAACTGAAGTTCAACAATGAACCTCCAGTCATGTTGCCGGATATCATTTCTGGGGGTTTCTTCATGTCGACAAGCCCCTGCATAGAAGGTTAAAGAAGCTCAGAATAATCTTAGAGCAATGAATTTAATTTCATGTCCATATTCGGAAAGAAGCATACAGCAATAACGAAACCCCAGTTAGCAACGGGACCCCAAAAGTGAGTTGTTTTGGGTCCGACAGGACTGTTCAAGAATGCTTTGAAGGAAACCATAGAAAAAGCAGCAACACAATGAACCTGCAATGTTAGAAGAAAACATCATACCTTTTCAGATAATAAGATTCAAAAAAGACATGCGTGGAGCAGCTAGATAGCAAGCAAAAATGGAAATAAAGTATGAAATGTACAAAAAGATACCACCTTGCTACATGAGCAGCTAGATAGCAACAAAAAGGGAAACAAAGTATGAAATGCACAAAAAGATAACAGCTTGCTACATTCAAGTGAAGAATTTTGTAGCTTATAGTATAGCTGCATGCTTGCAAACTTCAGCTTCTAAAAGCCTCAACCTGAGCCTGAGGCATTAACACTTGTGAAACCAACTATGCATATTAGAACTACACCGTTTCCTCAGTTCTAGGAAAATAACTATCCTTGTGAAACCACTTATCCATGGAAAATTCTGAAAAGGTACGATAGCACTAATGGCAGCAACTAGCAGTGAAACCAAGAATAAAAAGAAGCGGAAAAAAAAAAGAAGGAAAGAAAGCAGAAATTCACTAACAAGAAAAATTTAGATTGTCAAATTCGAAAAAGTAAGACTTATTTCCCAACAAATACAAGTAGAGTCCGATGAAACACCAATACAACAACAATTACTCTCCGTCTATATTAAGTAGTATCCATCCTCCTGCTACTGGTGCCACAAGACTGAATCAAGAATGAAGTTTTATATTATACAGACTTACATGCCGCAACAAATATCAAGTTTTATATTATACACAGACTTACATGCCGCAACAACCGTGATTGAACAAGTTTGATTTCAGAAATATAGGTGATATTTGAATATTCACCGGAACAAGAAGTCGTCATTTAAATATAACATACTCTGATGGTTGTGTTAAGCTAAGACCAAAAGTTTCTAACTTCCGAAATGATACAAAAAGAACATACTGATGAAATAAAGTAAACATGGCAAACAATACTTAATTCAAAGAACTTCCGAGGCAGCAAGATCAGCTAGCTAAGTCTTTTAAGTTTTAACTAGCCCAAAAATACATTTCGTTTTCGTACATAACTTCTCGTCCACCAACAACATAAACCATAAAACCCACCCGAAGCACATAATTCAATGGCAAAAGACCACAAAGGGGATAAAATACAATCCAAAATAACAATCACAACACATAGAAAAAACAACCTCCAGAAACAAACAAAATAATATACATGAAAAAACTAAGATCCCTGCCGAAGAAACCCAACTAAAGCCCTCGATACAGGAACTGATCAGTAAAATCTGAAAGAATCTTGAATGGTCAAACCTATAACAACTCTCAAACTACTTGCACATACACTGATTATTCAAATTTCACTTGTAACAATCTCAATCGCACAGGGAAAATAATTCACACACAAGCATCAGAATTAACAAACGAAACCCTAGATACAGAGAAATCAAATAACAAAAAGATCACCAAAATATACGGGGACAGAATAGGAAAAATGAAAATGGCGTGCATACGTAATCAATCGGGATTTGAAGATCGTACCTTCTGTCAAGAGGAAGTATTTTCTCACTGCGTGTTTGTGTGTGAGAATAATACAGATGAAGTAAAGGGAAAAGAGAAGTCTGACCGATAATAAATGTTAAGAAGATAAACAGAGTTATTAGGTGAGGGTATTGCAACTATGCGGGCGAGACCAGCTAACACCACCCAATGGTTCAGTCCTATTTTGACTAAGACATGGTTCACCTCCGGTGCAAATCGATCGAGCCGTTCGCGAGAGCTCGCAAACCATCAAAGGTAAGCTTGAGTTCGAGTTGACTGAGCTAGACACTTATTCGCAGACAAGTTCGAATCATTTACGAACGAGTTTCAAGCCTTTTTATATATATTTAATTGTTCGCAAACATTATATATATATATATATAATACATGAGATAATCGATGAAAATTTTATGAACTTTATCTATCTTTTTATTTACATATATATAAATGTGAAGTCTATTTTGAGCATAAAATTAGTTATTCTTGAGCAAAAAAAATTAATTTTCAAACGTGAATGAGTATATTTTCGCATGCACATTTTTTAGTACAAACGAATGAAAAGCTAGTGAACGTTCCTAAACTTGCTCGAGCTCATTAGCTCGTGATGAGGTGAGCGCAAGCTCAAATATTTGAGGCTTGTCTAGGCTCGAGTTTGAGCTCACCTGTCAAACGAGCCAAACCTGCTCGATAAGGTAAAAGCTCGGCTCGGGATCAACTCGTTTGCACTCCTAACCTCACGGGGGTAAAACCTTATTTGAGACCGTCTCACGGTAAGACGGTCAATTTAAAATCTAATTTATAAAGTCACTACAGGACAAAACTGCTACAGTGATCGACCCGCTACAGTAACTTGGCGCCGCTTGCTACAGTAAATTCTTTTTTTTTCGTTGCTCTCATTTAAACGTAATTTTCTAGAAAAAATATATATATCTATATAGCGTGATGAAAACTTATTCCCTAAAGATGCAATATTTTATTCGATATTGGAACTTTATGCTATGAAAACTGAACCTTGCAAAAAATACGTGAAATACTTGAGAACAATGTTCACTTTTAAAAGTATAATGTTTCATATCAAAATCATTAGCTTTCAATATAAAATACGAATGTTCAATTTTAAATGTATTCATAAATATTTACGTATTTAAGTTGAAAATATTATAATAAAAATATGGAATATTACGCTTTTTAAATGAAATATTGCAATGTTGATAACAATATTACTTATAAGGTTTGAACTAAATACAATAAGGTTTGAAAAAAAATTAAAGGTTGTAAACATTATGATAAAAACACGGAACATTACAATTTTGAAATGAAACATTGCAATGTTGATAATAATATTACTTATAAGATTTGAACTAAATATAATAAGGTTTTGAGTTAAAAATGAAATGTTATAAATATTATATTTTTAAGTTGAAGCATTTTGATAAAAATATGAAGTCATACGTTTTCTGAAATAAATCTTGCAACGTAGATTTACACTATCATAACAATGTTTCAGAAAAAAATCACGAGCTTCGAAATAAAAATGACAACATTATCTATTAATAAAAAACTTTAAAATTCTATTTATTAAACATAAAAATAGAAGTTTTATTTCCAATTATCAAATTAAAATAGCAAAAAAAGAAGAAGTCCAAATTGGGCTTCTTCATGACGCCAAGAAGCCCGAATCATAACGTGAGCTGCCATGTTATTGGGTGGGGTCATGGCAGCCATGGGACAAGGAGTAGGCCTTCTGCCATGGCTGCCCTTCTCCCATGGCAGCCCGTCACTATCCGGCAAGTCGGTTTGGTGAGCAGTGACAGAGCCCGATGAACAGTGATCGGGCCTGATGTACCGTACCTCTGTGTGAACAATTAATGTTTGGGTTTCTAAAATTGTTTTCAATTGACTATCTCACCGTGAGACGGTCTTATACAAGTTGTTCTCAACAAAAAATAAAAATCTATGTTCCGTCATTGATAAAAGGAAGGACTCACGATACATATTAGTTTTCATATTTTATTTTGAACCTCATTGTAAATATCTATTTTAATTTTCATTTATTATCATATAATTACAATTTTAGATAATTTTCTTGTTTTAAGAGATCAATTATAAGTATAATTAGTTGCTTATAATTGATCTCTTAAAACAGTCAGATATCGATTAATATTTCTTTGTAAACGATGGATTAAGTTGTAAAACAGTCAGATAGCTTGTTCAAGGAAGTTAGAATGCTCGAACATTATTGCAATAAGTATCTTGATTTTGAAAATTTTATCTTAATTCATAATCATCCTTTTCTTTCATTTTTTTCTCCTCATCACCTTATTCAAGTTGGAAAATACAATCTAACTTTGCAGACACCACCTTAAAAAATGTGAAATGAATTGATAAAAATATAACAATTACTTAAACTCCGTTCAATTTAATTTAAAAATTATTGAATTCAGTACAGTGCAGATTTAATAACTTCAATTCAGTTCAGATTAGTCAGTTCATATAGAAGAACTCTACTAAGTTTAGTTCGGATATATTAAGTTCAGTTCAGCTCATATCAGACGAAGTTTACAAAACCTTAGTCCTGATGTGCAGCATCACTCTGTTCTTCTTAAAAGTGCTCATTTTAACTTTTCAAAATTTTCTTTAATCAAAACCAAACCGACTCAAATCCCGACCGTAGACAGGATATGAGGGATGAGATGTACGCAGTCATACCTGTAAGGAGACTGTTTACGAAGAGACCCCCGACTCAAAAAAGATGCACGCATAATTTAAAACCAGCACATATACCCGCAAAACTAAAAAAAAAAAG
>JAYMSH010000134.1:0-14112 GCA_036897905.1 Aragoa cleefii | reverse complement strand
TAAACTTGTATTAAGTAGTGCCTGAATAAATAAAAAAATTATATTAAATTTAATTCAATTCGGATAGTTATATTCAAATTGATTCAGTTAAGTTGGAACCAAATAAGTTCGATTAAACTCTAATAATTTAGTCCAAATTCGTTGGGTTACATTCTAATCAAATAAGTCGAGCTCCTATGAAGTAAGCCAAAGAAGCATTAAAGGTTGTATTTAAACAAAGAAAAACAAAAGGGTAGAAGAAAAGGAAGCTCAAGAAAATGGGAGATGAAAAGGGAAGAAGGGGGGAAACATACTGTGTTACAGGAGCAACAGGATACATCGGATCATGGCTGGTGAAGTCTCTTCTACAAAGGGCCACAAAGTTCATGCCACTCTCCGCAATCTTGGTTAATTTTCTCAATTTTATCTACTTTTGAAATCCAGTATTTCAGCTTGTTGCTGCTGTTGTTTGTTTGGCATTGTTTGCGAACTTTTGCACTGACATGAGAAATTGGGGAAGAAATATGTTCATTTTTCAGTTTGTAAAGATATAGAGACTATGCTAATTTAGCTTGCAGTACTCTTGTAGCTGAGTTCATGGGTTAAAGATCCCATTTTTTTTGTATGTAGTTGATAACGTGAGTAGCAAGTGCGGACATGGATTTTTTTTGTGATCGAGTTGGGGCCGAAAAGAGAAAAAAAACAAAAAAACAGATTGGGGGTGGGGGAGAAATATCTATAAATTTTCTTTTTTACTTTAAATTTCTGAAATTATGGGGGCGACTGCCCTAGTTCCTCCCCTGGTGACTAGTAGTAGTTGATTTCGCGACTTTATTTTACAATAAGTTAGTTGGAGTAGTTTTTCAAATAAATTTAATTATCAGTCAGCTGGGGGCATTTAGGGAACAAACTTATTTTGTTCATATGGTCAATAAGAGAGATGACCGATAAGGTGATGCTAAAGCGAGCTAAGTTAAAAAAGCGATACTTACAAGAAATGTTTCGGAAACAAGATACAAAGCTTAGTATGTAGAAAAACAGTGCAAGTTGTCTAGAGAGTAGAGTTTTCATTTTGGTGGAACGAAAAACTAATTTTTTTGAGGTTTCGGGAGTGGAAGATATAGAGATTTTAATCCATGGCTAAGTTGAGTAGAAAAGCAGACTATTCTAGCTATTTTGTAAGTTCTCATATCTTCTTTATTGATAGGAACCAAATTACTGTAAGGTTAAATCAAAACATGAATTCGAATTCTGAAGTTTATTTGTTAACTATTAAGAGTTGCCGCCTCATCTAAAGGCCGAGCTTGTAAAGTGTTGGTCGTTATGTATTATAGTTGTCTACTAGCTTTGTACTCTCGTGGCATTTGTAACAGGTCTTGAAAAGTTCATTTGGAAAGTAAAAATTAAGTAGTAATGAAAGCTCCCGTGTTTGCTTGTCAGCTCTAAGTATTCTGATCACATATTTTTCTTTAAATGAAATGAGATTGCTGGTATTCTGAAGAAAAAATAAAAATGGCCTGTTTCCTCTTTCAGATTATGAGGAATCAAAAATCGTAGGTCCTGCTGTCAGAGGGACTCTTATTGTTCTCAAAGCTTGCTTGAAATCTGGTACTGTTAAGAAGGTCGTTTTCACATCATCGATCAGCACAATGACTGCAAAAGACAGCTCCGGTGAATGGATACCAGTAGTTGATGAATCTTGCCAAACATTAGTTGACCAAGTTCTTAAGGCTAAGGCCATCGGTTGGGTACTTTCGTTTTTCTCCTTTTCTTTAGTTCCCTTGTTCTTTTTTCACTAAGATGATTTGAGTTTCAAGTGTAAATCTTTGGTAGGTCTATGTGCTGTCAAAGCTTTCATCGGAAGAGGCTGCATTCCAGTTTGCGAAGGAGAATGGCATTGATCTGATATCGGTCATAACAACCACAGTAGGCGGTCCGTTCCTTACTCCTGATGTTCCAACAAGCATTCAAGTCCTCTTATCGCCAATCACCGGTGTGTAGCAAATGCTTTTTAAAAACATTTGATTTTGCTGAAAGTTGTGTGAAAGTTTCTATTTAGTAGTAAAAGCTGGGAGTTTTGGCATTGGGTTCAAAAAGAAACTTAGTGTCTATTTGCAAAAATTTCTCAGATGCAGAAACAGTTTTAGAAACTGTTTTGAGAATCACCTTCATATGTCTTTCACTTAGAAACAGTTTATATAGTGTCTTTTTAACTCTAGTTTGTGAGACATTGGTATTGCAAATACTGTTTTCTGTAAAATCAGTTTCTCATAATAAAAATCTGAAAATTTGAAGCTTTTAGTGCAAGTTTCTAGTGTTTAGATTCTTTTAGAGATGCAGCACATTTAAGTAAGTGCAACTAATTTTAGGTAATACGAAGCTGTTCCCTATACTGGCGGCTGTGAACTCAAGAATGGGATCGATTGCTTTAGTTCACATTCAAGACATATGTGATGCACACATATTCGTAATGGAGCATCCCAAATCAGAAGGCCGATACATATGTGGCACTCAGAGTTGTGTATTGTCTGAACTAGTCGAGCTTCTCAGTAAAGAGTACCCTTGTTCCACATCCAAAAGGTTGCTAATCTCATGAACTTATGGTTTTTGTAAACATCCCAAGATATTTTTTGACAAAAATTGACGTTTTTCATTGTCTGGATGCAGCATTACTGAGAATGAGCATGATGCAGTCCCTGCGGAAATATCCTCCAAGAAGATTAGAGACCTGGGATTTCGTTTTAATTATAGTATTCGAGACATTATCCATCAAACAGTTATGAAGTGCATGGATCGTGGAATTTTACCTTCTGCCCTATAACATGGACTCGTCTTCATCAGTAAGTTGATTATGTGTATTTCGCTATATGTCGACCATGTTTTGTTTCGGTCTTCTGGATTACACAAACTTTCGCGTTTATATTAATTCCTCAAACTACATTTGCTAAGCTTAGGTAACATTTTGTCACTTTGAACTGTGTTTGGTTGAATATTCCTTCAAATATCAGATCTGTAGGAATTTGAGGACTTGCGATAGTTTCTTGGTTGTTGTAGCTTTCAGTTTAGCAGCATAACATGTGATGAAGTGAAAAATCAGAGTTGAAAAGGACCATAATAACCACCATGACATGACATGAATCAATGTTTTCAAAATTTAGCTTAATTTACCCGCCACCATCAAAACCCTAATTCTCAAAAACCACTCTCCCAAATATCCCCTCCATCACCACACAGATCTCAGTTTCTTCTCCAACTCGCACCAAATCCCTTCTTCCCAGCAACTTGATACCGATTTCCCAAATTCAAAAGCCCTAGGGAAATCTCTTTATCCTTGAACGAGCAAGACTTCGCTGTACAATTCGGCTTAATTCCGTTGTTTCGAGAATGGTCGGTCAAGAAAACGAAGTAGTGATGCGTGACGTCACCAATGCGGGCCCTGTCGTCAGCGACCGCATTGGCCGTGAAGTTGCTGCGCAGCTCGACCTTGAAGAAACCCTCGAAGCTTCGAGATACACCAGTCATCCCTACGCCACGCACCCTCGTGAGGTACTTTATGTTTCGGTTTTTTGTTTGCTATATACTGTATTTATTTATTTGTTTGTTTATTTTTTTATTGTAAGAATGTGTTTTAGTAACTGAGTTGTATGTAGTTGTTTGTTAATTTGAACGAGTGATTTTCTGGAGATAGCGTTTTAAGAGGAATGTTCGTTGTGATGTGATTGTTCGATAACTGAATGAATATAAGAGTGTTGACATTTGAATTTTGTGTCACTGTGGCAACGGCTTGTAGCTTCACTCTGTTTGGTTGGGAATTCCGAGGTATTAGTCACTTTCATGCCGTTTGTCTTTCATTCGCTAAGCATCTTAGTCTTTCAATCGGATTTTGCTTCCGTTTCATTGAAATATATTGGTTGTGTTTAAATTGTAGTGGCCTCCATTTGTTGAAGTTGTGAATACTTGGGAGTTGCCCCCAGTGCTGATTGAAAGATACAATGCAGCTGGTGGAGAGGGGACAGCTTTATGTGGAATCTTTCCGGAAATACGGCGGGCCTGGGCATCAGTCGATAACTCCTTATTTCTTTGGAGATTTGATAAGTGGTAAGAGAGGTGAATTGGTTGAATATGGTTGAGTTTTTTGAAAGATTAACATCTCGAGTATAAAACAATTATTAGTTGTGGCGGGCAGGTAGTGTTAGTGACCCATGAGGAGGTTGAGCTTCAAGACGTAATGTTTTAATGTCCTTTTTTCTGGCATGGCATTCACATGTTTTATGCAGTCTCTGTGTATGTTTGTTGGTCCTTAACTTTAGATTGTCTCAAGGATCAACTTTCTCTGCAAAATTTATTGTTAGCAGTAGCATATGTGATAATAGAGATGAAAGTTGGTAAAACTAAGCCTTTCAGTCCAATAATTTGGATATTGATGCATGCACCATATATGAATCATGTTAAATCTTAAACAGGCATCAATCTTTTTCACATGCTTCTGACATTCAAGAAATCTCTGCGGAGTCTCCAAACTTCCATAGCTTTACATTTAACTTCCAACGTATTTTCTTGATACCCCCGTTTTTCTTCTAAAAAAGACCTTGAAACCATCACCTTTTTTGCGATGCACTCTCACTACTACTGAAAAGTTTTACAGTGCATGGTAAAGACAGTGCCAACACAGAACTTGTCATTTCCATGCGCAGATCTGTTTGTCACTAGGATTGTTCTTTCTGTTTACGTTAAGTACTGGCGGTTATGTTTATAACTTTATCTCAATGGTTTTTGCTTCAGGGATGGTCAATGTCCAGAATATAGTGGGGAGGAACAAGCTATTTGTGCTGTTGGTCTTGCTAAATCCAAGCCTGGTGTTTTTGTTGAAGCCATCCAATATGTGTTAGTTTTGGCAACTCCCATCGAGGTTATTAGAATCCCTTACTTACTTTTAACGTACATCAATGCTTAGATGGCTATCACATGTACACTTTATCCGCTGGTTGTTATGATGTATTGTTGTCAGTTGCTCAGCTCTATGGGAAATGATATAAATATGATTCATGCTGTTGAGGATCTTAATTCTAATCCTTTATATGCATACTGTTTTAATCTCTGTTAGTGGGTTAGACATCAAAATAAGGATAAGAAAAAGAATCAGACATCAAAAGTTAAAGAATCAGGGATAATTTCAAGGAAAGCTGCTGTCCTTTTATCATGTAGAATTAATGGTGGCCACTTTGGAGTTTCATCTTTCTTTTAATCTTCTTTCTGGTCTACCTCATTCCTTCCCATGAGTATGAATCTTTCAATCAGCTTGCTTGATTCCGAGTGAGTTTAAGCATTTTATATTCTTATGTAGGAAAGGATAAGATACTGTTTGGTTATTCCATATAACACTGTACATATGGTGAAGGGAATCTAGAGAATTTACTGATAGGCTCATGTAGGACTTTGGCTACTTATGTTTAGATTTATGTTGAATTAATGAATCCAATCAATTATTGCATGCCTGTCCCTTACATTCCACTACCTTATGGTAAGTTCTGACGCTGTCTTATAGTACATGATTATGTATGGATTGGCGATGTTTAGAGTAGTTGTACATTCAAGTCGTAAATGTTATTCATATTTTGTGAACATTTAGAAATGTGGTCTTTACTTATTTTGTGTTGCATTGGAATTTAAAGACTAATGGATAACCACTCTCTGATTAATTTGTAATGATAAACCTGTTGCAAGTTGATCAATGTTATGTTAGTTGGTATTTTTCCGGCTAGATATAGTAATATCTATTCTATTGAATGTTCTAGGTCTTGGTGGTAGTGATCTGTATTCCTAGTTCTTTCGAGTGCCAGGATATCTAACTGTTCTCATGTTTGCTTTCTCATGATAACCCACAATGTGGTTACTTATGAAACCACATTTCAATCATTTACTTACTCCATTTCATTCCAACTTCACACTTTGCCAATTTGGGCGTGTCGTTTGAAGCTTCACACCTCCTAAAACGGAAATACGCAAACTCCCACAACAACACTTTCTCATTCTTTATTGATTATCTACTATTCTTTATTATTTCTCTCTCATACTTTATCATTTTTATTCCTTCTCTTTCATACTTTAACACCCACTATCAATTTTCATTTATACCTTATACAATAATTCCCTACTTTACTCTTCATTTATTAAAATTTGAGAGTGTGAAGCTCCAAATAAAATGGAGGTAGTATCAAATAATCAAACTGTTCAGATATACTATATTGCTAATGTAATGTCATGCCAGTTTTCAGTTTTCTTTTTTTTCTTCATCATGTGAAGATGTTTCTCCTTGTAGTATGGAATTGTTATTTCTGCACTTCTATTATATTTTTCGATTGATGTCCTCGTTGATATTTATATATTTTCCCTTTCTTTTGCCTTACAATTTATATAATCTTTCAATCAGCTGATCGTCGTAGGAGTATGTTGTTCTGGAAGGGGTGATGGAACTGATCCATATGCAGATGTTTCACTTCAACCATTGCCTGAATATACAATTCCATCTGATGGAGTGACTATGACTTGCATCACTTGCACCGACAGGGGCCATATATTTATGGCTGGATGTGATGGTCATATTTACGAAATGCAATACACGACCGGTTCAGGTTGGCAAAAGCGTTGCTGTAAAGTCTGTCTAACTGCTGGTTTAGGAAGTGTCCTTTCGAGGTAATTTCCTTTTCTTCTTGTCATTGAAATACTTGATTTTGAGCTTGAGTGACGTCTTAAGTACAAACTATTAATATCCGCTTGATGGGCTTAAAACTCTAATTATTCACCCCATGAGTATTGCATGTCATTGTAACGAGCATTTTAAAGTGTATTTCTCTTTTACCTCTTTCTTCAGGTGGGTTGTGCCTAACGTATTTAAATTTGGAGCTGTTGACCCCATTGTTGAAATGGTCATTGATCCTGAGAGACACGTTTTATATGCGCGTACGGAAGATATGAAAATTCAAGTATTCTCTCTTGGGCAGAATGGAGACGGCCCACTTAAGAAGGTGGCTGAGGAAAGAAATTTGATTAGCCAGAGGGATCCACAGTACAGTGGTCGACAACAAGCAGGGTCGAGGACCCCTTCTCGATCAACTAAAGCTTCTATAGTTTCCATTTCACCTATATCTACTTTAGAATCAAAGTGGTTGCATCTCGTTGCTGTTTTATCTGATGGGCGGAGGATGTACCTCTCTACTGCTCCATCTGGTGGAAATAATGGTGTTATTGGAGGTTTGGGTGGGCTTGGTGCCAATAACCAGAGACCGAACTGCTTAAAAGTAGTAACAACAAGGCCCTCCCCTCCAATAGGGGTGGGTACTGGACTTGCCTTCGGAGCTTTATCTGGAAGATCTCAGACTGATGATCTATCTCTGAAGATTGAATCAGCATATTACTCTTCTGGAACTCTTGTCCTCTCTGATTCATCTCCTTCTGCTGTTTCATCCCTTCTGATTGTGAGTAAGGATCCAAGTTCTCAAATATCTTCCTCTGTTGGCTTAACGGCAGGCTCAAGGGGTTCTCGTGCACTTAGAGAATTGGTGTCATCGCTGCCTGTGGAAGGCAGAATGCTCTCCGTTGCAGATGTTTTACCCCTGCCAGAAACTGCGTCCATAGTGCAATCATTATATTCAGAATTAGGTTACTGTGGATTCCAGAACTCGTGGGAATCTTGTGAAAAGACTTCTCTTAAGATTTGGGCTAGAGGTGATCTCTCTACCCAACATATATTACCAAGACGGAAAATTGTAATCTTCAGTACCATGGGCATGATGGAACTAGTTTTCAATAGACCAATTGACATTTTAAGGAGATTGTTAGAATCTAATGCACCAAGACCGTTACTAGATGACTTCTTCAGTCGTTTTGGCTCTGCAGAGGCTGCTGCAATGTGTTTAATGCTTGCTGCTAGGATAGTATACACTGAAACGCTCATAAGTAATAGTGTTGCTGAGAAGGCAGCTGAAGCTTTTGAGGACCCTAGAGTTGTCGGAGTGCCACAACTAGAAGGAAGTGGTGCATTGTCAAACACTAGAACTGCAGCTGGGGGATTCAGCATGGGTCAGGTTGTTCAAGAGGCTGAGCCCGTATTTTCAGGTGCTCATGAGGGCCTCTGCCTGTGTTCATCTAGATTACTTTTACCATTATGGGAGCTTCCTGTTTTTGTTAGCAAAGGTGGCTCAAGGTCTGCAGATGCTATTTCTGAAGATGGGATCATAACATGCAGACTCGATGTTGGGGCAATGCATATTCTTGAGAACAAAATTCGCTCTCTTGAGAATTATTTAAGGTCAAGGAGAAGTCAAAGGCGGGGACTCTATGGATGTGTTGCTGGTCTAGGAGACATCACTGGTTCGATTTTAATTGAAGCTGGATCTGATCTAATTTCTGGTGATAGAAGTATGGCACGCAATTTATTTGGTCCTTACTCCCGTGGTGCTGATGCTGGTGACAGTGGATCATCGAATAAAAGACAGAGGCTGCCGTATAGTCCTGCAGAACTTGCCGCCAAGGAGGTATTTATAACTTTTAAAGCTATATCAGGTGTCTATAAGCTTGATTTACAGCAGTGGATAATAAATTTTGGTTATTTCCAGGTGAGAGCAATGGAATGCATCAGACAGTTACTGCTTAGATGTGGTGAAGCATTGTTTTTACTCCAATTGCTTTCACAACATATTGTGGCACGCTTAATTCAAAGTTTTGATGCGGGTACTAGACAATCTGTGACTCAGTTGACGTTCCACCAATTAGTTTGTTCGGATGAGGGAGATCGACTTGCAACAAGGCTTATATCTGCTTTGATGGAGGTATGTTATGTGGACATTTAAATCTTTGAGTTATCCGCGTTGTCTGCTCTTCAAATTTTGAGGTGTTAGTTCACGTTGTATACTCAAACTTTGAAGTAACTTGTTTATTTCTGTAGCATATTTGATCGACGATATTAGTATTCTTTGTTAACCTCATGTTACCTGATTTTGTGTTCTTTTGTGCAGTATTACACTGGTCCAGATGGCAGAGGTACTGTAGATGATATCAGCAATAAATTAAGGGATGGTAGTCCAAGCTATTATAAAGAGAGTGACTACAAATTCTATTTGGCTGTTGAATGTCTTGAACGAGCTGCTGGTACTTCTGATTCAGTAGAAAGGGAATATCTTGCTAGAGAGGCGTTCAACAATTTAAGTAGAATCCCAGAGTCCGCTGATTTACATACGATTTGCAAGCGCTTTGAAGATCTGAGGTAGGTTGTCAGATTGTCCTTTTGACCTTTGTGTGACTAAGTTATCATATTGTTTCTGGCATGACGTACCAATGAAAATGCAGATTCTATGAAGCTGTGGTTCAATTACCTTTGCAAAAGGCACAGGCTGTTGATCCTGCCGGCGATGCTTTCAACGAGCAACTAGAGGCAGGCATGCGGGAACATGCTCTTGCTCGGCGTATGCAATGTTATGAGATTGTTACAAATGCTTTGCGTTCCCTAAAAGGTGAACCTTCGCGTTAAGGCCTGTTGCCCAATCTGCCCTTGATCAAGTCTCTCGCAGAAAGTACATATCACAAATCATCCAACTAGGTGTTCAATCATCAGATAAAATTTTCCATGAGTATCTGTACCAGACATTAATTGACTTAGGCCTTGAAGATGAATTACTGGAATATGGGGGGCCAGATTTGGTGCCGTTTTTACAAAATACTGGACGTGACTCTGCGCACGAGGTTTGACTTCTCTTTCATGGTTATGCAGTTTTTGTTACGTGCTTATGTTACTGGAGTGTGTGTCAACACGCTATATAATCATCTCTATTTATAATTTGTGGTTGTTTTATTGTTATCGGGTAGAAACTAAAAGGTCTGGTCAAGTACGCAGACTATGCTCTTTCGTTGATCAGTATCCTCTTTGTTTATTTTACAGGTTAGGAATGTTTCCTCAGTTTCATTCCCAACTTCTCCAGCGGGTAATTTGGGATTACCTGTGCCATCTAATCAGATGAAGTACTTCGAGCTTCTTGCACGGTATTATGTCTTGAAGCGCCAGCATGTTCTTGCTGCTCAAATATTAGTGAGGCTAGCAGAAAGGCGATCCACTGAAGCAGGCGATGGTCCAACACTTGAACAAAGGCGTCAGTACTTGAGCAGTGCTGTTCTGCAGGCAAAGAGTGCCAGTGAGAATGATAATCTGGCTGCGCGGGGTGCTATTGACAATGGGCTTCTTGATTTACTTGAAGGGAAGCTTACTGTTCTTCAATTCCAGATTAAGATCAAAGAGGAATTGGAGGCTATAGCTTCAAGCCTGGAGGCTTCTTTGAGCTCATCTGAGGCTGCTGCAAATGGCTCTTTACCTGATGGTGATCACTCTAGTGATTCTAATTTTTTGAGTGCCGTACAGGAAAAGGCAAAGGAGTTATCAGTGGATTTAAAGACCATCACTCAGTTGTACAATGAGTATGCGATTCCATTTGAACTCTGGGAGGTTTGTGATTTCTTCGAAACCCTTCTAAATGTTTAGCTAAATCACCTTTCTCGTGATATAACTGTCAATAGAACTGTAAGACATTATGTAGCTGAATTGAACAGGGTCAATCTACGATCAGCTTTAACTTGTCTCATGTAAAGAGTTGGATGAAATTTAGTTGCATGCCTAAAATTTGGCATGCGAGGTTCCAGGCCATTTGTGATCAAAGTTCAGACTATGCAAATTTATTAAATAGCATTATTTCCCTTCCAGCATGGCTCCTGTGAATTCTTTTGTTGATTATATTCCTGGGAAGTTTTAGGTTTTGTGAGCGCCTCAATTCACTACCTTGTTTTCTGCACCGCGTGTCATCTATGTCAACATTTTTTGCATCCTGTAGATCAGTGCTAGAAGTTTGGGCATGACATTGTCATAAGAATTATCTCTAGTTACTTCTGATGTCTGAATGAGATAGAAGCACTCTCAACACCAACTCTTCGTTGATGAGCTTTTTTACTCTTACTAATCTTGTAGCATGATTTCAAAAGAGCTACATGTATTCTTTTCTTATATGGCACATTGGCACTTTATAGCTTAAACCAAGTTTTGTGAAAGATGAGATGTGGTTACATATTATGGAAACACATATAATAGACCTGGGAAAATCAAATTATATATCTGTTAAGATTGTCAAGTTAAAAGTTCACCCGGGAATTTTAGCAGACTTTTCGAAAAAGGATATGGTTGTGATGGACCTTCACAAAACTGAGATGACATAGTGACTCGTTCTGTTGGTGGTGACTTGTCCACATCATCACATTTAACAACCTTCAGTAGTCCTCTACTTGGTAAACTGAGCCGATCCCCCCCCCTTACATTTCTTGCTGTAAATGGTCATAGTGGTTAATCACGCCTGTTGTTAATTTGTTGAGTTCATACTCCAAAATGTCCTATTAAACATCATTGTGTGTTTCTTTTTCAGATATGTCTAGAGATGCTATATTTCGCAAGCTATTCTGGTGATGCTGATAGCAGTATTGTGAGAGAGACCTGGGCTAGACTCATCGATCAAGCTCTTACAAGGGGTGGCATAGCTGACGCTTGTGCTGTACTAAAGAGGGTTGGTTCCCATGTTTATCCTGGTGATGGAGCCGCTTTACCATTAGATACGCTATGCCTTCATCTTGAAAAGGCTTCGCAGGTAAATGTTACTTTTAATTGCTTGTGTCTGAATTTTGCAGTTCTGATTTAACATCGTAACATGTAATCATAATTCTTTTTTTCCTTAACAATCTTTATAAAGGAACGAGTGATTTCTGGGGTTGAACCAGTTGGGGATGAAGATATTGCAAGAGCTCTTTTAGCTGCTTGCAAGGGTTCTGTAGAACCTGTGTTAAATACGTACGATCAGTTACTATCCAATGGAGCAATTTTGCCATCTCCAACTTTGAGATTGCGTCTTCTGCGGTCAGTGCTAACACTGCTTCGTGAGTGGGCGATGTCTGACCTTGGACAAAGAATGGGCACAAGTGTTGCTGGAGCATCTTTGATTCTTGGTGGGCCATTTTCATATGGGCACACGACAGTTGTCAATCAAGGTGTTCGTGATAAGATAACTAGTGCAGCAAATAGGTTAGTTTGTCATTCTTTCTGCCCATTTTTTGTGAAGCATCTGAATTAGCTTATGATCATCGATTTGATAGTATATCAAAGGCTTTAGGCATAAATCTTAAGTTGAGATTCATCTGTTTGGTTTGGAAGGAAAATAGGGGAAAAGTGAATTATAATGCAATGAAGAATATCAACAGTCGGTTTTGTCCATTCCTGATTTTAGTGTAAAAGATAGTGTGTACATGGTTTAAGATGTAAAAATCTCTCCTTTTTTCTAAAAGATGTGCTTACGGAAATTAAACAAGTAAATCTGTGAACTGTAAAAAAATTGGTTATTTAATGGAAAAATTATAGATAGTACCGTCGAAGTTCTGTTTTTGCTTTCTCCCAGCTGAACTTGAAATTGGCTCTGACAGAACCATTGAAGTTTGTATTTACGCCTTTGCTGTTTCATCATTCTTGTTTAACATCCTTGAAACCATTACTTGCAATACCCCTTGTAGAGGGGTATCGTGTAAATTTAAAATTTCAGGGAAAATAACTCAGTTCCCAGGGATTAATATGAATATAACCCTATCGAACAATTCTATTTCTAGGAAGAATTACTGTGGTTCTTATCAAGCAAAGTCATTGGGCTACTTTTACATTTTAATATGTTATAATACAGCAGTGAGAATGTCAACCATATGTTTTCCATTTTCCAACTCATTGCTATGCCGATAACTCATTAAACTGTACTTCTTTCAGGTACATGACTGAGGTACGACGCTTGCCCCTACCACAAAACCAGACAGAGGCTGTCTATAGGGGTTTCCGGGAACTTGAAGAGTCACTCTTGAGTCCTTTCCCTTTTGAAAGGTTTTGACTTTGCTCTTACGACTTTGTTGTATTATAGCTTGTACCTAAACAACGTTGCAATTCTATAAATTATCCGCATGCTCTCTTGTATTCATTTGTTGTATGAATAAAATTTACTTCCCCTTGATTTTGGCGTTCACATATCAATTACCATTTTCAGACCAGTCATTATCAATAGACTAGCATAGTGAATATGAAATACACTGAAGTCTTGTGACTGTGAATTGATCAGATTTTTCATCTTTTGGAAAAGAGATACTCAACCAGACCTGAACCTATGCATGTTTTTGGCCGTGTTGGTTACCATCATAGCAAAGTAGCTTCAGGCGCAATCTGGTTAATGTTATCTAATTTTTTTTTATCATTTAAATCATAATTGATCGTTTGCATTACCTGTCGTTTCTGTCATCTGTGCAGGCAAAATTTGAAAATTACGACATGCATTGCCTCATGAACTGTCTAATAGCGCATGTCATTCATGTGGATTGTTTGTACCTATAAGAATTCTGTATTTTTATTTTCTTTTATTTTTGGTAAATACTACTGGTTAGTGTAGGTTTAGCTTTTCTTCATATTTAGGCTGTTGAGTTTTGGTTTTTAGCCAACTATTTCCTTTGACGTTCTAGTGAACAGATCGTATCTGGCTTGCAAGTGGTTTATTTAAATTTCAGCTATGGTCTTATTATATATCCATGTTTGGCCCTTTTAATTGTGGTCGAATTCGGATGGGAGCCAGGCAATGTGTTAGCTCTGTGTACTCTGCTTTCAATAACTTGCAATATCTTACTCTTACAGTTGCACTTTACCAAATATACACGTGCATGTCATTTCGGTATTCTTGGGATCATATAATGAATGCATAAACGTGTGAAGGGAGCAGGCTACTATGCTGCTATATGACAACATTTAAGTGCAGTTATATTAAAGGGTAGAGGTTACATAATAAAACCATGTATATTTAAGATTCCCCCGTCTGTAGTAAAAACTTTAAAGAAAACACTGCTATCGTAGACACCGACTCAATAATTGTTGACCAATGATAGGGACGATATTTTAGCACTTGTTTTTAAAATATATGTACGTTGATGAATGTTGATGAACAACTGACGGTTAAGTATATAAAAGGCGAAGACAGAAAAACCCTTGTGAGATACGGAGATTAAAAATAGGTGGGAATGATACTTCAGCAA
>JAYMSH010000133.1:0-14136 GCA_036897905.1 Aragoa cleefii | reverse complement strand
ACTGATCAATCGTCACTGAAGAGACGAAGTTATGCATAAATTTGGCAGCCACCGGTTTGTTTGTGTTAAAGAAGAAAAAATGATATATATGTTGTAAAGGTTGTCATTTCTACTTAGGTTTTCATTTCTTCTTAGATTGTCATTCCTTCTCACAGTGCCTATAGCAGGATAGATTTTATCAGGTTATTTTTTTATTTTTTTTAGTTCTTTCTTTAACTTTAACCTTTGTATAGGACTCAGATTATTTTTTCCCTTACACAGATAATTCATTCACTTAAAGTTATAAAAGAAATTTTTGTGGCTTTGAAACCACTTCTGTATCAGATACGAAAATGCAGTAATAACTTCTTTTGTAGCATGGGAGATGTGATTCAAGAATGGAGTATCTTGCATGGTTTTCAGGGTAATGAGACGTAGAAACTTTGTGAGTTTTTTTTCAGGAAAAACATTTTTAAATTTTCCGGTTGAAATGTCTTGAAATTTCAATCTATAGCAGGGTTTCAACATACATGCTGATGCTGTATGTCTACTGGTAATAGGTTAAGATAGTTCTCCAAACAACAGAACAGAATACTCTCTTCTGGCAGAGATTCTCTTCTTTCTGGTGTGTAACATTTGACAGATGTTAGCTCTGGATCCTTAACTTAGTGCTTAATTGTTATGGTTGTTCCCAATGAGAATCTGTCTTAAACATGTATAATTAATGGGGTAATATCAGAATAGTTTCCTCTGCTTAATAGTTTCCCATTATTTATTCACTATTTCTTGGACAGTTAGTTGCCTTGTTCCTTTAAGCTACAGGTATATCATAAAGATTCCACAGATGTGGACAGTTGACACAAAGTTTGTGGATTGTTATTTTAGGCCCCAAATTGATATTACAATGTAGAAGCAAGAAACATGTACATGAAATAAAGTTAAGGGAAACGGTGCGGTTCCTCTTCTACTGCCAAACTGGCCTAAAAATCTAGACTTTTATCTCATCAAGATGAAACATATATGGAATTTCAAAATTTTCTTTCCCATATAATTTTGTATATTTTTTTTCCTAAACAAGACGAAATGCCCGAATTTTTTTTTATTTTTTCAAAAACCCGAAAGATATTCTAAAACCAGTATCTCAAGTTGTGGTAATCGCTATTTGAAATATCACCCATCTTAAAAGCGGTGGTTCTTGTCGGGGGTGGATCCAGAATTTCTACTTTGTAGGAGGGGAGTGCACCTATAATAATAAAAGTTGTCTTACAAACTAATGATATTCAACGGACCCCCTAATTCCTGCCTTGATCCTTGTAAAAATATTTTTGTAATATCTTTCTGTAAAAAATCTGAATTCAATACTAATGAGCGTCTGTAAGCAAGTTTTCAGCTTTTACTCCAAAAAAGTTATGAATTATTTACAAAAATCTGTTCCAGATATGAACTTAGTGGAGGTTGGTACTTGTCCTCCCATAATGTGACTTGCTTGTTTCCCTTGCATTTGGACAACAGTAGTAAACCTGTGACCCATCATCAAAGATTCATAGTAACTGTATTCTTGAATTGAATGCCCACCAACAAAATTAAAACCTGGATTATTTAAATCCAAATTACAAAAGTCCAATTGCCAGCCATTTGTTAGCTGTGTTTTAGTTGACAATTAAATAAAAACAAGTCTGCTGCAGCATCTATTGACGAATGTTCTTTCCCTTCCTGTCGTACTCTCCTCGACTTAATAGTATAGAAGAGGTAGGATTCCGGAATGGATAGAGTCAAGTCAGCTATGGCATTCCAATCGCCAAATCGTTATCATCTCTTTATCTAGAGTCAGTTGGTGTGAATTCTAGGTAGAGGTTCTATGCAATTGACGAAGGAGGTTCACAGGCAAGTAGTGAGGGGATTGAGTTTCACTCTTGAGAGATAGCTAGCTACATATAGTGTTTCCCATTGAAATTTCTCAAAATTTTACTTATACATGAATTAAAAAAATAGATAAAAAAAGGTAAAAAAGTGGGATAAAATAATGAATAATATGTTAATAGTAATACGTGGGAGTGAAATGATAAAGAGTGAATACAAAAATAATAAAGCGAGATAAAGTTGTAAAAAGTGGGGGATAAAAGTTTACTAAATATAGAATGAAAAGCTTTTAGCGGAACGAACGAAATGAAAATATGAGAAATTTCGAGAGAAACGAAGGGAGTATTATCTTTTCTTCCTCTAGAGTTAGTGAAATATTTTAGGCTATACGTACCTCCAAAAGAAACTGAAATGAATGGATTTGAGTTGAAGTAATCTTAATTGAGGAAATTGAACTGAATTTAATTAAATGTTTTTACGTAAACTAAATTAAATTGAACTGAATATTATATATGAACGGAAATTAATATAATATTTTTTTAAATTAAATTGAATATAACTTTAGTGTACCCGTGGTTGATCCTTCTTAATCAATGTCTCTGTCTTTCAATATTTAGAGTTAAAAATGTACTTCTTTTTTATTTATGTAGGAAAAGCAATTCACATTGATAATTGATGTTAACAATCAACCAAGTCGTGGGACAAAATCATGTTTTATTTATTTTCTAAATATATTGTGCAATCATTCTCTTTTGCAAATCCTTTTAATATACAAAACATAATTATTCCTAAGCATGGCCAAGAATAAAATTAGGAATTTAATTTGGAAAGCAAAGAATCTGCTGTGCCTGCACGTTGGACAAAGAACAGCAACTGGTGTCCATTTGGATGATCAAATTAAATAAAACCAGAAACAAGACGTTACGAGCAGATATGTATGTGCGAAGACAACAAACATGTTGATACGAGATACCGTGTATTTATTTTCAAAAAGTAAAACAAAAATAATTTACCATACGTGTAATTTTTCGCCCACGACTTGACGGGCTTCAGTTTTGGAGAGAGGTCCCCCTCACATCATACCCCGGACTGAAGATGATTGTATAGAGACTACGGTCATATTTTTTTCCAACTTAAAAAGTAAGTTCTAATCCACAAGTTTAATTCAATCAGTTTTTGATAAGGAACGAAAGTTAGTTAACCCGCATGGAGGAAGAAGAAGAAGAAGGCATCTTCGACGCCTAGCAGCAACAGTAGTCAGCATGAGCTTCTGCTCACGTCCGTATCGTTTTTATTTATTTATTATTATTATTAGTTATTTCATGTTTCCTTATTTGCATTTTGAGCCCCTGCGCGGTTGAGCTATTTAAGCATTTTTTTTTAAGATTTTTGTCATAAAACTCTATTATTGTCTTGATTATATTAAAAACTAGGGTTTTCATGAAGAAGAGTTTTTCCTCTTATTTTTTTATCGTGAATTTAATCTGCGGAAGAGTTCACGTTTCTTATTTTTATCGTATTGCTTCCGCATTAGTTGGTAAATAGAGCGAGAAGTTGAGAGAGGGAGATGGCTCGAGAGATTTATTTGTCGATGATTGCTAAGGAGATGGGGGGGATGAAGGCGACTATCAATCAGATGACAACTACCATGGCTGAATCGAATCGCCAGGCTCAAGAAGCCTTGGGAACCCTAATCACGATGATGCAGGGACTGACAGGAGAGAGAAAACGACCATAGGGAGGAGGCCGATCCGACAGCGAGGGAGTCTGAACGTGCGGCACGGGAACGCGAGGCCGCCTTGGCCCTAGCTCACGAGCTCGAGCAAGCAACACTTGAGCAGGAAACTCTGTTGGAGTGTGAACAGTTGGAACGCGAAAGGTTAGGGCGAGAGGAGGAGAGTTTGAACGGACTAGGGAACAAATCCGTCAAAATCGGCAACGTAGATTAGTCGTGGGAGGATCAAGGATCACGAGAGCGCAACAATACATGAAGGGGAGTACTCTGATGATGAGTACGAATTTGACTACCCTCAATTCCGTATCGGTGGAAACAACAACAATGGAGGTAGTAGTGGTGGAGAGTTTAAACTTCAGGCTAATTTCCCCCATTTTTTATGGAAGCTTAGCAACTGAAGCATCTATGGATTGGCTCGCGGAGGTGGAGCAATCTTTCGAATATGCATACGTTCCTAAGGATAAACAGGTTGTTTTGGTAGCTTACCGGACAAATTGCACCAACCAATAACTTCTACTCTATCTGGTAACGGGGATAGTCGAAATTTACGTTTAGAAAATACTAAAAATTAAAATGATGATTAAACTTAGAGCACTAACACGTGCTTACCTAAATGTTTTATCCTACACTCCCTACTACCTCATTTCCTATAATTTTTACATCACCTATTTCACTCTTATTTTAATCATAAACTATTATTAAACTAATAATAATGTAGAGATGGAAAATTTATTGTGAAAGAAAAAAGTAATAAGAAGCTTTTTAGGGAATCACTTTTTTAATTTATATTTAAGTTTTCTTTAAAATTTTCCCTAAAAATATAGTGCGTCCTTTACTATCTAGGAGAACTGTTTTTTGATTTTTTTAGCATATTTTTAACTTTTTTACCCTAAATTTGGGAATATGGAATTATTTAGGTGAGCTACTACAAATGCTATTAAATCACTGATTTATTTAGATTAAAACACTTATGTTTAAATTATAAAAATTCAATATTGAACAAGTGTGATAATCACTGATATTTACATTTAAATCATTGATATTTAGATGTAAAACAAATATGTTTATACGTAAATAACTGATTTTAATATTTCAAAAACTGATTTATTAAGTCTAAAATTTCAAATTATACCATTTATATTTAGTTTTGAATTACTGATATTTAACTTTAAATATCTGATTTTTACACGTCAGAAAAATCGCTGATATTTAAACTTAAATTAGTGAAATTTAAAAGTTAAAACACCGATAAGTTATAAAAAAAAATCCTCCACATTTTCTTAAAAATCAATTTTATTATATTTTTGATTTGTGTTTTGTCTATCTCAAGTGTTTGGTATGAATTTATATCGAAAAATAGGGATAATAAATTATTATGCTAATAAAATACTCCATCACCTCTTGCCTAAAATAAGGTCAAAAGTTGAAATGTCCGTCAAAAGCCAAAGTGCCAGAAGATATACACGAATCCAATTGAGAGAAGAATATAATTAAATGGCAAATCAAAATCCAAATTGATTAGCCAGAACAGAAATAACACAGAATTTAACATAAACATTAGGAAGCAGAAGAAGAAAGATTCAAGATTAAACAAATGTACAGTACAGAACATTCTTCCTCAAAAAATCCGTCTTCAGGACAGAAAGAGAGAGAGAGCTAAAGGGCAGCTGGTTCTTGATCGATCATTACAGCTCCAATTGTCTCTCTCTACTCACAATTTCTTGAAATTCTGAATCCTCTCATAAAACCCAATATCACTGCATGTATGCTTGTTTCTTGCATATAGTGATGAAAAAGAAATGATTTTCGGGTTTATTATGTCGTTTTGGTTTGTGGGTTTTCATCAAGAATTGAAATAGTGGAGCTTTTCTGTGGTTTTGGAGGAAATTGAAGGACAATCTGAAATTGGATTTTCGGGTTGTTCATTTATTTCTTCTTTTCTCTCTCTGTTGTGGAATTAATTGGAGGTGATTGATTATGGACCTGGGAAAGTCTGAACCTAAGAGGCTTTATCAAGTTTGGAGAGGAAGTAATGTGAGCCCTCTTGCTATTATGCTTTTGGTTTATTGTTTTGTTGCATTTGAATGATTGTATGAGTAGGTCTTTACTTGGTTCTGTGTTGTAGCTTCTTGTTGTGTTTAGTTGAGGTTTTTGCTTGATTGTAGAGGATTGGCTATTGCGTATTGGGGTTAATGATATTAGTTAGGAATAGTTTTGAGACGAAGCAACAAACGATGAGCCACCAAAATGGTCTATATAGGAAGAGGTTTTGGGTTTGACGATTGAATTATCCGACTGTAGCTGTATACTGATTGGTCTCCAACAGGTTATATGATGCAATCAAGGTTATCTCAACAAATGCTAGTGGTTCTGTCTCGATGTTTTATAGGGTCAACATTTTGAACAGCATACAAATACACTTCCTAGATGTTGTTTTGATTCGAGGTTTTAGATTATAAGCTCTACTTACCGTGAAGTTCGAGTTCATACTTAGGTTTTATGAATTGAGATCTTATCTGATCTGTAGCAACCATCATATACAGACATGGATACTGTAGAATACATTCATTTTATGTCTAATCATATATCTGCCTCTTCCTTTGTGTTGTGGAACCATCTGGATCCTGTAGAATACATTCATTTATGGCTTCAGCTACAACCGTTGGACATGTAACATGTGTTACTGCTTTCCATTATTAACAATGAGCATTAAAAGTCTTATAATGTCACACGTCCGACGGATGAGGACGTAACATGGATTTATAGTAGACGATTCAGAAGGGGCGTAGAAAGTTATCTAGATCATACACAATAAGTTCCTTTAGAGAAGAAGATTCTTTATGGGGCCTGTACACAATAGATTCTTTATCTAGATCATACACAATAGGCCAGTTCCCATCCCAAACTATTTGAGAGAGAGTACAATAGGTGAGGTCCTTGTGTTTATTAGGTCGGTAGTCATGGTCCAAACACCGGTGAGTAGTTTCTGAACCGACAGTTATCTTGGTAGTCTCGTACGAAGTGAAAATGTACACAGAGAAACAGCATTTCATACATTTTATTTCATGCCTGTAAGTATGAAATTCAAATATGGGCAAGAGGATTGTTTTGAGTCAGAAAGATATGGTAGATTTTTCCCACTTATGGAACTGTTGTTAATTGCGGAAACTATACATTTTCATTGCTATTTCGTGCATTTTTAAGGTTTTGATTTACTCATTTTTGTTACTTTGAATATTCCAGAAATTCTTGTTAGGTGGAAGATTGATCTTTGGTCCCGATGTGGCTTCTTTGTTTCTGTCCACATTCCTAATAGCAGGCCCAGCCCTTGCATTTTGCATAAAGATCTTAATTATCATCAGGCATGATCTCAGAGATAACATAAGTGCTCTTCCCTGGTATCCTGTACTCGCTGTGGCTATTGTGCTAACCATGGCGGTAAGTAAATCACCCTCAAGTTATTATGAAATCTTGATAATAAGAATCTGAATTATTTTGTAAGGAATTAGTTCTCGATTCATGGTATCTGGTTGATTTACGGGCAATTTTGCAGGCTATAACCTTTCTCCTCCTTACCGCCAGTAGAGATCCTGGAATTGTCCCTAGGAACACAAAACCTCCCGAGTGTGATGAAACATTCGAATTGAACACTCCTTCGATGGAGTGGGTAAATGGTATAACTCCTCATTTGAAGCTTCCTAGAACAAAAGACATGCTTGTGAATGGCCACTCTGTCAAAGTGAAATTCTGTGACACATGTTTGCTCTACCGCCCTCCCCGTGCCTCTCATTGCTCCATCTGCAATAACTGTGTCCAGAGATTCGATCATCACTGCCCATGGGTTGGTCAATGCATTGGATTGGTGAGTTTTCTAGTGCACTCAAATGTTGATGGCCTGAGTAGAATGGGCTACTCTTTAATCTACTGTTGCTTCTTATGTATATAAAGTAAGGGACATGGAGTTGACTTTTTGATTTCATATCTCTGGGATGATGGCGTTTTACCCCCTTTTAATTTGGCTAAGAGAAGTAGCTTACATCTCCCTGTGTTTTAGAAGTGCAGATAATCTCCTGTATCTTCAAAAAGGTGCAATGCACCCTTAAATTTGCACCAAACGATAGTGCTATGAACTCACCTCAAGGAGTAAAGTGCTCATTTTTTGGATTTACAAGGAAGCACCTTGCGTTTTTTTGGTTATGGTGGAAGCATATTACTTATTATGAAATATAAGGGGGGTAAATGCCATTAGCCTTACTATTTTCAGAAATTTAACTACTAATGATCGCATCATTGAGCCCTTCTTCTATTGATCTCATTTGGTGTCTGCGTAAGTGCTAAATATAGTGTTGTAGTTAATGATTATTCTAAACTAACACAGTTTTATCTGTTCTCTAATGTGCAGCGTAATTATAGGTTCTTCTACATGTTTATATCAACATCAACAATCTTGTGCATCTTCGTTTTCACGGTTTCATGGTACAATGTCATCCACCGGGAAGGCACTGTGTGGCAGGGCATATCACACGACATATTATCAGATTTTCTCATCATCTATTGCTTTGTTGCCGTTTGGTTTGTGGGTGGCCTTACAGTTTTCCACTTCTATTTGATAAGCACCAATCAGGTGATCATTCTTTCAAAGCTTTGCTCTAGATATTAGAAAATTATGGCTATTTGTGTTTAGTGATTCTTCGAGTTTCTATGCTAATGACTGACTGGATTGTACTTCTGCTTCTTTTTCCTCATTTGTATCTGGATTTTTACTGATGACACTCTCTCCTGTTTGCTGCCAAAATATAAATATACTGTTATTCAATGAAATATTGTAGCAGGATCTTGCTTAAATCATTATTTGGTTGTTTGCTTTGAAATATGGATTTTTCCAAAATCTATTTCTTTTTCCTCAGCTTCCAACATATTTTGGCCCTGTTTACATCCCTGCCTCTCACTTATTTTCTTCTCTATTCATTTCCGCGTCCACTAACACCATGAATCCAAAATCCCAATTAATCCCCAACCAACTCTTTTACTCTCCAATATCCGGTATCCAAATTATTAATACCAAACCAAATGGCCAGGTCAGCATGTATCCCGATTCGAACTGAAGCACAGATAGTTATCTCATAGGACTAGTAACTTCCGTTATAAATTCATGCTATTATTTTTTCTGCTGATGTGCAAACCAGTAAGCTCTGGTTTTTCTTTTTTTCTTTGATATATTATGAAACTCTTATTGGAAGTCGGAACTATATCGAGGGCAAATCTAGAATTTTAGTCCGGGGTTTCAGGAATAATTTTATTAACACGACGTGATGAAAATCTGCAATCGTCCAAATGCTTGAAGTCTCATTTAATTTAGCAGACTGCTATAGTAACTTTAAGTCGTTTGTAGTGGTGTCAAATTACTTTTCAACCCCAACATATAAACATTTATGCATGCGTGCCTATGCATATAATATATTGACTGCACTTTTGCTGAAATGGAGCCTCCCGAAGGAAGTAGAGGTACAGTGTTATGATTAGTTCTTCATTTTTGAATGTCTTTGTCATACAAGACCAGTCGTGTTTTCCAGTGTAACCATATGGTAGCATTCTTTTCGAACACGAGGCACTAGTCCTGAGTGAGTAAGGAGTTAGAGGCAGATGGGTGAAGGTCCTTATTCGTAACAAAATAAATTTCTATTTGTGACTCGAGATTGACGACTTGAGAAACTTTCCGGGACTTGCTTTTGTGTGATGCCAGCCAAGATGTGATGTGATAATTCATTCTTTTCACTTTTATGTGTTTTTGAGCTTCAATTGAGGACTTCTCTTACTTAATAAGCATGCTTTTTCCCTCAGTGTAGGTCTCCATAAATATGCAATTCTTCCCGCTTATTTGGGAGCATTTGAACCATGAGTATTTCATTGGTTTTTGGGAGTTGGTAGCTTTCAATCTGTGTTGTTTGATGAGTATTTTCATTACTTAATATTTTCGCTATTTTTTTTCAAACAATATATTATCAATCAATTAGCCAGATTAATATGCGCCCGCAGAGTTATTTTGGTAATTATAGATTGGTTTATGCCTAATATTGAACCTCCTCTGATGCAGACTACATATGAGAACTTCAGGTATCGATACGACAAAAAGGAGAATCCATATAACAAAGGGTTGATCAAAAACTTCAAAGAAGTATTTTTCTCTAAAATCCAATCTTCAATGAACGATTTTCGAGCATTAGTCGATGAAGAAGTTATGGCCATGGAACCCATGGATCATAATTACATCGGGGGTAGCTCAAAAGAAAAAATAGATATTGAAATGGGAGCTACTCTCGATGACGGAAATGGCCAGTCGCTTCCAGATATTTTGCGTAATTTGCAATATGATGACATTGAGGATGGCATGAAACATAGGGAAGAGGGCAAAAGAACTGATTCTGAGGGATTTATCGTTCCAGTTGAACTAGCACTGAAGGAGTCCATGAGTGGCCGCACGGTTGAAGAAGTTGAGGGGAATATTGAGGAGAAACATGACAATGTAGTATCTGAGAATATAGAGGAGAAACGTGATAATGTAGCATCTGAAAAGCGCACAGCATCTGGTCCAAGCTTAAAAGACAGGTAGAGTTCCTCTTTATCTTTCCATTTATTATGTTGCTTCTGCTGTCTCCTCAAAAGAGGATATAAATGGAAATTTTTGCAGTGTACTAAATGAAAATAAAAAACGAAAATAAAAAAATCGTACTTATTGATGCTTAATTGCTTATATATTTGTGGGCACGAAAAGCTTATGTCCTGTCCAAGAGATTGAGTAAACGGCAAAGCTATTCATGCTCTGTGAAACGCAAGCAAGCATCATATCTATCATTTTTATGCTTGTGGTATTCTATATAAATTGGAGAGCTGCGAGTGTTGGTTTGGGACTAGAGAAGTTTCCCCGACACCCTTTCCCTTTGTGCAATCTATCAAGAAAAAGAAAGAAAAAATTATAGATGCTTCTTTCATGATCTTCTACTATCATAAGATCAACCTGTTCTTGCATGCTTCGAAAGTTTAGGTATCCTGGAGACTGAGAAACTCATCCTGTGTTGTTAATAATATCTTTTTGTACTGTCTTGATAACCGCAATCTGTATCGGTGTCAAAGAAAAACCTGTAGTCTGACTCTATGATAACTTGGATTTATATGCAGAGTTTACGTCCAAAGCAGCAGTTCTTAGTGTGGCAAGCTTTCAAAATGAGGTCTTTTTTTTTGTGCTGTTCAAATTAAATACATGAAGATAGTTCTTGGCTTTCAACTTTGAGCCGAAGCTTAATGCAGGAAGTACAGAATTCATAGGATTATACTGTGCAGAATAATATGCAGGATCATGTAACAGAATGCGAAAGCAGCTCTGTGAGAGTGAAAATTGTAGATAGGCTACATCTAGTGATTTTGTACTGTTGTATTGCATTTCTTGACTGGTTTCTCTCTCTTCTAACACTTACATTTCATGTTAGTATTGAAACAAGCTTTTACTGTATTTGAGAATTTGTATTTGTGTTATAGGAGACTGTAATATGTAGTTGGCATCTTATTCTTTTGAAGAGTTGGACATATTGGAGAACTTGGTCATTGCTGCATTATTGGCTATTGTAATGAAAATTGAAAACTATTATTGAAACGATTCATGTTGGTTCTTTTTGGTATCTTTTGAAGTTCATATACTTGGGCTATCTTCACTTCGTTGATATATATAAACTGAATTTAATAGAAATTTTCTAAATAAATTATATGAAATAAATTTAATAAATCTGAATTTAATTGAATTCGTAACCGAATATTATTAAAAAGATCACTGAAAATCTGTGTGGAGAGAGCTAGACCACTAGAACTTGGAGCCTTCTTGCCCAGAAACTAAAACCACAAAAGAGGCAATCAATCTAGCCTGTAATAAGACGCCACGTGTCAACAACCCATTAACCTCATGGATTTCATTGGATGAGAATTGAGATTAGATTCCATATCTTACAATCCTACATAACATTTCCTTATCCACCAAAACAAACACTCACTTCACTTTCTGCTTAGTTTCTTGCTTGCTCCCAACAATGGCAGCAGAAATGGCACTTGTAAAACCCATTTCCAAGTTCTCCCCAAGAACAGGAAACCCAAGAATCTCAACCCCATGCCCAAGATTCTCCACAGTGAAAATGACAGCCACAAGCTCTCCACCATTGAAGAAGAAGGGCCAGAAGCAAGAAATACAGGAGTCCCTTCTGACACCAAGATTCTACACCACTGATTTCGACGAAATGGAGCAGCTTTTCAACACTGAGATCAACAAGAACTTGAACATGGGTGAGTTTGATGCCTTGTTGCAGGAATTCAAGACTGATTTCAATCAGACTCACTTTGTGAGGAACAAGGAGTTCAAGGAGGCTGCTGATAAGATGCAGGGCCCGTTGCGGCAGATATTCGTCGAGTTCTTGGAGAGGTCTTGCACTGCTGAGTTCTCTGGTTTCCTTCTTTACAAGGAGCTTGGAAGGAGACTTAAGGTAATAGCTTCTCAATTGTTAATAAATCCCTTTTATTGCAGCATTTGTTTATGTATCTGTTCGATTATGTATTCGTTCAATGTTCGTAATTCGTAATGTAGAACCAATGAGAAATCAACTACTAACTACAACTTAATTTAGAGAAGAATAGGCCCTTTTCGGGTCGAACTCAAATCCAAGATTTATTGTTAACGAGAGTTTTGGGGCCTCAAGCTTTGATAACTAGACTAGGTTGCATTGGTCAAGATGGGGGCTTTTTAGTAGTGACAAGCTCGATCATACTCTAGTTGTTACTAATTGGTGTGAGGGATAGCAGGGGTGGACTTATGATTTCGATTTTGATCGAGTTTGAGGTGCGAAATACCTATAAATTCTTTTTTTACCTTAAATTTTTTAAACCGGGGGGCTACGGCCCCACCTGCCCCTTCCCTAGTTCCGCCCCTGAGGAATAGTATGGAAGTAGTAGTATTAATATCATTGAGGTAAGAATAATAGCTTTGGATACTCTTGTTCAAAATTGCGTACTACTATACTCACATCTTTTGTATGGTAAATGGCACGCAATAGTGGATTAAAGTATCCAGGCAAGAGAAATAGTGTCGTCTTGGGAATTCGAAAAGGGCTTATGGACTTGTTGTAACTGGTTATCTTATGTGCTGCAACACATTGTTGTAACTCTTTTGTTGGATGTATATGTCCTTTTATATTGGAGGATAGACATTGATATGATATTAACATTAGCATATATTGTGGCACGTCGCTGTGCTGTGCAAGCTAGGATTTGGTTAATGTCTGGTGAATGTGATTCAGCTTGCTTATGTCAATCTGATTGAGAATGTTCTTAGACATTGGCTGTCCCACCATCTCAACCATGAACCAACTAGGAAATTTAGTGCTCAGAAGCCAACATGCCAACAATCTCCACCTTGGACTTTGGTTCTACAACCAAAGTCCAAGGTGGAGATTGTTGAGATGCTGGCCGTGGGGATTAATGTCCTAGTTGATTGGAGGCGGCAGTTGAAAAGATCGCAATTGAATCGTTGCTCCAAGATAAGATCGTTATCACAGTTGAGAAACTGCATCTTTCTTCTGTAAATGGATCTTAATTTCCCCAATTTCAGAAAGCAGCCATTGCTATCTTCAACCAATTACATTCTGTAATGCCAAAGCTTTTTTAGATGGCGAATTACAATTTAGTTTAGGAGCTACAGTTGGAGCTTTCTTCCAGGAAATTTTTACATGGACCGGTGCGTGATTTACTTATTGATCTTGTGTTCACAAACGTGCCAACTCATCTATTCCAACACATATAGAGTTGGCAAAATTGTGACCACAAGGTCGCGAGTCAAGTTATTTTCCATATAAGAATTTTCCAGTCATAACAATGTTCCACATAGCATATTATGTTCTCATCTCAACGTTCTGACTTCTGACAGTGTTCCTTGTGAATCTAAACTAAACGCTCCATGATTTTTTTATCCTACTATATAATCAGTATTACTAAACTTCTTGCATTGATGATCATTAAGTTTCTTGAAATATTTGTGCGGTAAGTTTTCCTTCAGGTTCATGCGACTTGTTTCATAGTTTACGAGTGGATACATCTAATGGACACACATTGATGATAGCCTAACTCGTATCCCTGTTGCTCCTGTAGAAAACTAACCCGATAGTAGCTGAGATTTTCTCCCTGATGTCTAGGGATGAAGCACGCCATGCCGGGTACATTAAATTACAATTCACCTCAGTGACTTAGTTGCTGACAATACACAAATACTCATAAAATACATATTGTTGTTCTGAACAGGTTTTTGAACAAAGGATTATCTGACTTCAACTTGGCACTGGACTTGGGATTCCTAACAAAGGCCAGAAAATACACTTTCTTCAAGCCTAAGTTCATATTCTATGCGACATATTTGTCTGAGAAGATTGGATACTGGAGGTACATCACCATATACAGGCATCTTAAGCAGAATCCAGAATACCAGTGCTACCCGATTTTCAAGTACTTCGAGAACTGGTGTCAGGATGAGAACC